>OMNV01011670.1:5524-22209 GCA_900303265.1 Brotula barbata | reverse complement strand
CCGGGCGTCTGAGCCAATTAACCGAGTTTGAACTATGAGCGTTGTGACATATTTATCTTATCTGGCTAATAACGGCAGTAAGGCCCTCGCCGGGGTTCGAATTGAAGATATCGCCTCAGAAAGACAAAAGAGGGGAAGGGAGAGAGAGAGAGAGAGAGAGAGAGAGAGAGAGAGAGGGGGGAACCTGAGGGAGAGAGAGTGGAAATTAACATAAGAAGTGAATCCCCGTACCACCTATCCAAGGGGAAATCAATGCATCTTAATGACAGATCATTAGCGGCTCTGCAAAGGGGAACGATTTTAATGGAAACAACTCTGTCTCACCGAGGACCGAGGAGTCACATCACAGCAGGCTACGAGCCCACGGACCACTCTCGCTCCTCCTCCTGACCGAACGTAGACGATGGAGTTTCAAAGAATCATCCAAATAATAACAAATCACAAATATCTTCGTCCCGTTCGGTCTTTCTCAGCGATTCTCGCCGACTAATTGGCTCGACAGCTTATTGACGTTTTATTTGATTTTGCAGAAGGTTTGATTCCAGCTGAACCTTTTCCTGCTCTGGGTTGAATAAGCATGAAACGGTTAAGGAGTAATTTGATACACCTCCACTATCACACACACACACACACGCACACACACACACACACACAACCAGCAGCTCTCTTTGTACGGCCGCGGCTGCGTGATTTATCTGTGTTGGCTGCTCGCGTCACGATGGCTTTGGGGACGACTGACTGCAAATTCCCGATAAAGATAAGATAGACTAAGATATGATAACTAAATTCCGAGTTGCTCTCCGTGAACACTGATCATTAGTGCGTTTTCTTTGTACAGATGTGGCGTTGAAGACGCCTTTTCCACAGCTCCAACCCTGTAATTAGGGATAATAAATCCACACAGTTTGAAATTGTGCTTTACACGAGGACAGAAATGCGTTTCTGTGGATGAATCGAGTCGATATAAAAGGTCTTACAATCAATTTTAAATCCAATTTGGGATCAAATCGCATCCCTGACGGTCGTCTTCCTTCGAAAATCGACGCGATCGCCTCCGACGTTCCTACGGTCTGGGCGTAAATGACTCCTTTCTCAGATATTTGAGCAGGGAAAAAAAAATAGCCATGCGGTGTAGAATGGTGCATCATTGTGCATTTAGATCACAGTAGTTTAAAATGTTCCTAAGATCCAGGCAGATTTAGAGCTCCCATCATCCAAACCTCTCTCGAACACAGATGAGATTGAACCCGCGGGACGTTGTTTGGCTTCGCTGAACTCGTGAGAAACGTTTAATGGGGCCCCGACACACATGGCTGTATATTTGCGAAGCCGGGGAGGCCTCCGTCTCTTTTATGCAACACCTCTTCAAACTGCCACGGTGAAGCACGGCGTATCTGTGAAATATCTATAGGGGGGCAGATCGGAAGGGAGACAGTGGTTTTAATGGAATTCTGGATAGGCAGAGGAAGCGGAAAATTGTCATTTCTGTATGATTATGGATCTTGAAAGAGAACTGACATTTTTTGGAGGCTCAGGCAGCCATGAATTGTGAAAGCGGCGTAAAAGCCGAGCGAAGGGACAACCTGGCGGTGTTGGGTTGGGAATAAAGAGGGCTTTGACAGCTCCGCAAACTGGAAAAGGGACGGAGATGGTACGTGTCAAAACAGGACGGAATACAGCTCTTGTATGAATGAATCAGGTACAAGGTGAGAGGAAGTGAAGGACAAAGGAATCTGTGACTTCCCTGAGGACAATAAAAGACGTGTATTTGTTATTGTGTCCTAATTGATCTATTTCAGCCCCAGAAATACGATACGTTCATTGATTTTGATATTAGAAGACGATAAAGATGTGGCTAATAAAAAAAAAAAAGGGTTTTCAACTGGTGGTCAGCGTCCATTTGGTGGTCGGTGGGGGCACGGCAATTAGTCTGTGTGAGTGACTTCAGTATTAAAAGAGATTTTGATGCCCGAGGAAGTTGAAATATTTGATTATTTTTACCTGAACATTTACATGATTTTTTAAATTTCTGGTCTGAAAATGATCAAATCCATCAAAATATAATTTCGCAACTCCGTCTCTCCGCAAAAGTGGATTTTCCACGCTGGCATAACTGAAGAATACATACAGGGGCTGAACTGGAGACAGAAAAGGACATGAGACTGTCCCTGTCCACCACTGGACCGATCATCACCATAACCTCAGCTCCGCCCCTCTTCCCCTCCCCCACATCAGAGGTCCACTGCAGGTTGCGTCAGAATCAGCGTTTTGTGTAAATTAATTATTTGGTGACTTATGACGAATATAAAATAATCTGTGTTTTGGATAAGCAGAAATGCCAAAACGAAAAGCGTCGTATGTCGTTGAACGCCATCATCGTCCCAAATGAAAATCATTACATTTCCGACTAACGATGAAGTTCAAACGCTTAAAATCCTCCTTGTTTGTCTCTCTCGCCCCTCTTCTTTCTCTGCAGGCTCTGCTCTGCGGCATCGCTGGCTAGTGGTGCAGCTCCTCATGCAGGTGTGGCTGGCAGCAAATCCATCCCTGAGCGAGCGCCCGTGCCCTAAGAGCTGCCGCTGCGATGGCAAAATCGTCTACTGTGAGTCGAGCGCCTTTCGCGACGTCCCCAAGAACCTCTCGGGAGGCTGCGAGGGTCTGTCTCTACGCTACAACAGCCTCGCCAGTCTCAGAGCGGGCCAGTTCGTGGGCCTCAACCACCTCATCTGGCTCTACCTGGACCACAACTACATCGCCTCTGTCGATGGAATGGCCTTCCAGGGGGTCCGCAGGCTAAAGGAGCTGATCCTGAGCTCGAACAAGATCACGTCACTTCACAACACCACATTCCATCCCGTCCCCAATTTGCGCAACCTGGACTTGTCGTACAACAAGCTGCAAGCCCTGCAGCCCGGGCAGTTCCAGGGCCTACGCAAGCTCCTCAGCCTCCACATACGCTCGAACTCTCTTAAAATCATTCCAATGCGTCTATTTCAAGATTGCAGAAATCTGGAGTTCCTAGATCTCGGTTACAACCGTCTGCGCAGTATTACTCGGAACGCCTTTTCAGGCCTGGTCAAACTCACCGAGCTGCACCTGGAGCATAATCAGTTCTCAAAGATCAATTTCTCCCACTTTCCCCGACTTTACAACCTGCGGGCGTTGTACCTGCAGTGGAATCGCATTCGCTCAATGAACCAGGGCCTGACGTGGACCTGGGACTCCATTCAGAAACTGGATCTGTCAGGGAACGATCTAACGGAAGTGGACGCCGTGGTTTACCAATGTCTACCTAACTTGCAAACTCTCAACCTGGATTCCAACAAGCTGACCAATGTTTCTCAGGAGGTGGTTGACGCCTGGATCTCTCTGACTACTATTAGCTTAGCGGGGAACGTATGGGACTGCGGCCCTGGAATCTGTCCTCTGGTGGGCTGGCTGAGGAAATTCAGAGGAGCGAAGGAAACTACCATGATCTGCGCCTCCCCAAAGAAAGCCCAGGGTGAGAAAGTCATGGATGCCGTGGAAGCTTTTGGCGTTTGCCATTCAGACCAAGTGACCACGCTTACTGCCAGCATTCCTCCAACCCCGTCCAGCGTCCCTGCCCAAACTGAGCGTCGCCCGGCCATCCACGCTTCGCCCACCAGCTCTAGAAAGAGAGGCCAGGGGTCCGCTGGAATCCCCACATTGTCAGCTGTTACCCCGCCTGCGGCGCCTCCCCCAGAACAAGACTTGGAGCCGGTGTCCTTCCATAAGATCGTGGCTGGAAGTGTTGCACTTTTTCTTTCCGTGGCAATGATCCTCTTGGTAATCTACGTGTCTTGGAAGCGTTACCCGAGCAGCGTCAAGCAGCTGCAGGAGCATTCCGCCGCGGCCCGCAAACGCCGCAAGAAGGCTCGCGAGACGGAGCGCACCCTCAGCTCCCCACTGCAGGAGTACTATGTGGACTACAAGCCCACCAACTCGGAGGCCATGGATGTGCTTGTTAACGGCACCGGACCCTGCACCTACACCATCTCAGGCTCCCGAGAATGCGAGGTATGACCCAAAACACTTCCACACCCCGAAACGAATCTCTTGAAGTTCCAGATGTATTTAACGCTGACAAGTCTGCACCCAGATTACGTCTGGATGGTCCTGCGCAGAATTTCTAGAAAACACAGCACACCCACGGAATATTATCAGACAGACCTTAGTTGTACGTTTATAAGAGGCCTGAAGAGCAAATAGGCACGATTGATTGCGTTAACCATTCCGATCCATCTCGCAGTTAAACTAAGCTGCTGGCTTTGTTTGTACAGACGTTTGCTTGTTTAGGTACTAGTTTCCTTTTGTGCTGATGTATCAGTGGCTTTGTTCTTTGTGTGTTTGTGTGCATTACCGCAGCTCAGTCCTTGATGAGTTGCATTGTGCAGGGAGAATAAGCATAATGGCACGAAGATCACTCCTGAATGCTGAACACGCTAATAGGCACCGCCGCGGCCTAGCGTTGACGATTTCACACACCTTTATTGATATTGTAGAGAGAGAGAGAGAGATAGAGCTGTGGCTCAAGACAGTTGCAAGAAAAAATATGGCGTCCCATGGCATCCCAACATCTGAAGGTGTTTTATGTCTCGGTGCATACTCAAGGGCCGAAAGTACTCACTTGTTTACTGGCTGGCTTAATCGATTAGCAACACAAAGGCAGAAATACACACTTGGAGTTTCCGCGTACACGTGCACTCGCACAGAGACGGAAAAACACACCGTTTTTGAACACGCACGCACACACACCCACAGGCTCACATAGAAAGCAGAAGTGTATAATACTCCCTGAAGGAGAGTTACTCCTTTGAAATGTTTTGTACACAGGCAAGTAAGTTTCCTTAACACCATGTTTACACACTGCAGCATTGTGGGAATAGCAGCCCTCTCCTCTCTGTTATGAACCTGTCATAGCGCCTCTTATAGAAGACCTTTTTTCTGCAGCACGAGCCCTCCGAGCTCAGATTCTGCAGAGATGTGTTCATTCAGTGATTCCGTGTTTAACCGGCTCGGCTAAACACGCACGGTAGCCCACCGTGCAAAGTGGGCGGCGGAGGCCCGATCCTGAATTGAAACCCAGCTGGTGCGAGACATATTTCATCACAATGTAATTTCATATTGCCAATTCACTCATTCTTACATATGCAGGTTTTCCCAGGAGAAATTAGGTGCAACGTTTCTGCGAAATAATGAATAAATGCCTGATTATAATGAGACGGAGGAGGAAAGTTCAATCCTTCGCGGCCCCTCCTCGCGTGCCCATCTTCTTGGCCTTTCTTGACCCCGGTTATCGGCGCTCCTTTCCGTTTGATTGGAAACCGAGACCGCAACGTGTACGCAGCTGCCATTTTGTTGCCAATTAGCCCACCCAAACCTGCCTTGTCTCTCGGCCGTTTCAGCCAACAAACAGTGTCATGCTTATTGTTTGTTTTTACAAAATCAGTACCTTTTTAAAATACATTTTTTGGTGGGGAGGAAACCTTTTTTTTTCTAACAGGGTTTTCTAACACCACAGTAGCCCATTTATTGCCAGCTAGCCTTTAAAAAATGTGTTTTTGACAAAGTTTTTTGACTCTAAGACATCTTTGATTACCTCAAAACAACGCACTATCATCAACGAAACACAATTCTGCCTTATTCTGTAGATTAGCACCTCATATCCCGTATTATAAGATTGGTAATCTCATGATAGCGGCATGGAGAGAATGTGTGTTTTCTTGTTGTTGTTCTTTGTTAATCGTAAAAATTGAACATAATAAGGTTCACAAAAGTACCACTGATGTCTGGGCATTGTTTGGTGTTGGTACTTTGGTGAAGTTATGGTTTTTAAAGAGAAGTTAATGTCTGCTAGCTCAGTCAAAAAGTCAAATTAACTCAATTCCTCCGAGAAAAATGAAGTTGTTCTCTCAGTCGGCTGTAAAATAAGAGTATAAAAAGTGCACACCTGGATTGGTCGATGTCTTTATTCACCCTGGATATGCACATTTTGAATCCTGGAGATTGCACCTCAGCAACAGACAAACAACCAGAGCGCTGATAATATTACACAATCCATTTTTTTTTAAAGAGAATTAATGTTGGCAATAAAGTAATATTGAGCAAACACTCAAAGGCTGCAACATCCTGAAGATCATGAGGAATTAAACGTCCTTAAGAGGAGGAAGCACTGTCAGTCTAGGTGAAAGCAAACAGTGTGACGCGCCCGTCTGTATCAGGGCCGTCTCTCACCGTGTCACATTACATGACATAAAATGACTGAGTGTCATTCCCGGCGCTCATTTCCATTGATGACGCCCCGCATCTGTTGGATCGGCTCATTATTAGGCCGGCTGTGTGCAGTCCGGGGCTGCCCAAGGAGACCGAATCTCCGCAGGATGAATATCGCTGCATCTATCATTAGCATTTTAATTTTCATTTAATTTGAATGAGCAGTTTAAACGAGGCTGTTGTTCTTAACAAACCGAAGCAGGAATTACAAAGAGAATATTGGGAAGCTAGGGGCCAAAAGAAATTAGATCAGTTCGGAGACGGAGGCTCTGGGAGTATTTGCGCGTTTGTTTTCTTATCTTATAATTTAGTGCTATATGGGGAAGAGATTATTCACACTTTGTGTAATGATATGTAGGTTCTTAGGTACACACGGAGGATGTGATGCAGTTTAACATAACAGCTCTGCCATTATCTCTCGGAGGTTGTTTTTTTTGATGACATTTGCCAGAGAGGTGTTTTACTTTGTGTGTTTTCTTCTGTACATTTAAAATACACTGTGCATATATACACTGTTAAATTAAGATCTTAAATTGGTTTCCTAACTTGCAGAGATGTAAAGTAAAAGAGCGAAAATACCTCAGTAGAGTAGAAAGCATTTTGTGCCAGTGGTGCGTGGATATTTTTGCTAGCTTAGCCAAATATTTGAGGGAAAATCCAATGGCAGCTGTTACTTCACTACTTTTTTTGTGTGTTTGTTACTTGTTAGAGAGTGAATTGTAAAATCGTCAACGTTTTCAGTGTTCAGACCGAAACCGAACAGTTTGATTGTGACGTTCGGTGCGATGTCGGTAAAAACGCCAACATCTGTACGCGGAGTTGAGTTTCTTTGGTTTGAGTCGATTCTGATTCGTCCTGATTGATTGTAAGTTAATGCGACGTTGAAACTTCTCGACAGTTCAACCCAACGTTTAAAATCAACAAAGCTTCATCCAAGTGACTCTAACTTTTCCTCGTAGATGCTACTGTCGATTTTTCGCTTTAAAGATCTGCACAGAAAACAACCAAACTCCAGGAACGCCCGATCGCATGACGACTCTATAAAGCATCTATAGCTCCTCGTAGAAGAACAGAGATTTGTGCTGCGTCAATTCTGCTCCCATTAGCGGTCGTGTTAACGTCTACCCTCCTCCATTTTGTTCCTCGGGATAGCCACCTCGTCTCTTGCCTTATCTACGCCCTGTCTCGTCTTAAAATATGGCGGAGTGGAGTCTGGAGCTATCAGTCAGCAGACGAGAAAGTCCAGAGTTCATCTCGGAATGTGCTTCACTCTTGTTTCTACATTTTGTTGCTGGAGCCGAGACATAAATCACTCGATAGTACCCAACACCTGCAGCACTCAGCCCGTGATTCAGCCTTGTGACTCTTTTCAGACTTCAGGCCACGGTGGCTCGGGTCTCTTTATCTCTCCTGAGTGGGAATTGCTGATTCCTCCCGTGTTGCCGTGTCGCCCCGTCTTTCATTTGGGTTCGGCTCTTACGCCATAACTCATCCCAAACCCCTTGGTATCGCAGTCCGTCATCAATCCACAGCTCCACCTCATATGGATGTGAGTTTGGCAGTTCTTAGTGAACTGTCCCAAAACGGTACCATCCTCATTTTCCTACAGTCCCACAGAGAGGACTCGTTTTATCATTCCATCCTCGTCTACCTCTGCATCTGTCCTCCGGAAGTGGATCACATACTTGAACTCCTGGCGTCTGCTCCTCTTTGTGCCTCCGACTCACCTTTCCACCCACACTGCCCAGGAAAAAAAAACACGCGTGTTCACTGCAATTTCTCTCGTCTCCCTTTTCCCGTCATTTGCATACATCTCACAACCCACTCATCATCCGTTAACCTATCCCCCCCATTTCCTGGAGATGTGCTCATGCATTACAACAGGCCCTCGGCAGCGTGAAATAAACTGAGCAGACGCTCCTTACCTACTCCATTCGTCTGTCCGCTTCAAGTCTCCAGTCCAGCAGAAAGTCCCAAACATCAAGAATCTGATCCTGAATACTTCATCAGGGACGAAAAGTACTACATTTACTGCAAATGCCCTGAATCAGTTGTCACAGTCAGAGGAGTCGAAGTGAAGTTGATCCCACGCCAGCAAATATGTGACTCGAGTTCCGGTTGAGTCTCAGGGTAGACAGAACTATCTGGAGAGACGAAGTCTAAACTGAGTTCCCGAACGAGAACAAAGGCAGAATTTGGATGTTTAATCCAGACACAAACATTATTTGGTCCCAACAGATCGTCTCGTCTCTCCCTCAAATGTTCCTCCTGCTGATATTTCATGTCACGTTGCGCACACGTGACTGTGGAATAATTACTGTTGTTCCTATTTTAACCCCGCCCGCAACTCATCTCGAGCTGAAAATTACACCGCAACTCGGTATCAAACTTTTGAATGCATTGCCCTTTAACCAACTTTCTCTCCGTGTCCTGCAGATCAACCTAATGAGATTGTTCTCGTGACTCACTTAATAAGTCTCCAAACTGGAGAGAGAAACTTTAGTCATTCTGTTAGTTTTAATGCAGAGAATTTCAAAAAAGTTCTTTACTGCGAATAGAAACCTTTGAATCTGAACCTACATAGAAATATGAATCTTCACTGGGAGATTTCTACATTTATTATGACACACATGACAGATTAACATAATTTCTGTCGCTGGTTTATTGAATTGTTGACATTTTCTTACTTCTCTGATATCTTTAGTTGTATTTATAAAACTCGGTCTTGGTTACGACGAACCGTTCTACTTTCCTGTAGAATCTGGGGGTACGGAAGTCAATTTACATCAATCATTTATATCAGACGATATATTTTTAGACGATTTGCTGTCGAGGTTTGACGCCGTCTTCAACTCGACAAATTCAAAGTAAACAACGAACGCCGAAAAGCCCACGTACTTTAAATAAGCCAACAATCGGCGTTACCTCATTTGTTCTGCACCGTTTTAGCGCTCCTCGAGGTATTAAGCTCTCCTTGGTGCTCGTCTCTTTTGTCTCTCTCTCTTTAGTCCAAGGTCACGGTGTCGGATGGTTAATTGCTTCGAAAAAAAATCAACACAAACACTGGGAGGCTTGCCAAGGGCAGGAGAGCGATCTGTAATTCAGTGGGGACGTTGAACTTCTATGTGCCAGAGTCTATCGTCCACAGTTATACACGCGAGAGGCTTCGGCACATGCACGGCGCGTTAGAGAACATCTCCCGCACTCCGGTTCCATGCCGTCGGTTTCTGCACTGTGGTTTGATCTCTGCCTAATGAGGGCGTGAGATCACCAATATAGCAATTGCATTACTTCGAAAAGAGACAAATATATCCTTCTTTCAGCGCTGCCCGAGCACACGGTTGACACTCGTGCTTATCTTCTCTTCTCCCTGTCAGCAGCAGTCATCTTTGATTTTCGCAAATCTGTATCTGATTTGTTCCTTCTTCGCAATTATTTTTACACTACTAGTCTGGTTGACTGTCCAAAGCTGTGCATCATCGGTTTCAAAGGCTTCCCTCGCCTGTTCGCCTGCCCTCACTTCCTCCCGCGCTAACTCTACAGGACGGGGTTCAGTGCAGCTCTCCCGCTCGGATTCCACGAGGAAGAACAGCAGAGCCAACGGAACTCCTACCAGCTGACTGCGTTACTAATGGAGAAGTTCACGCGTACAAAAAGATCTTTTATCACAAGATAAGATAAAATAATTCGGGAAACTCTTGCACCAGAGGTTGCTCCAAAATTAGAATAACATCGAATGAAAAGAGTCCTAAGTCCTAATCCTAAGTGTAACATGAAACAAAAGTTATGAAGCTTGTCAGGAAAATCGTGAGGTTTGAGGTAAAAAGCTCTATTGGCGATGTGTAGCGTAATATTGCACGATAATAAACCTATTATGGACGTCCTTCTTGCCTCTGAAGCCGCTCATGGAGCTCAGAGTTGAAGAGTTTGGTACTGCAACGTGCAACGCTGCATTGCTGCAACACTGTAGAATTGCCTCTCCAGACGTCATAATCCGAGTTTAGAGAAATAACAAATATTCTCGACGATTGAATTGGAAGGAAATGAACCGGTCCGTGTCCTTGTTTTGCTAAAAAACGAAAATGCAATGCGTAACGATCAAACAAAGTGTGCGTGGAGTCGGCTCCAGACGGACTCCGGCCCAGCGAAGCGCCCGATTATTATCATTAATATACGATCGTGCTCAGCGCGGAGGAAAAGCCTCGTCGCCGTCTTCCTTTCTGAATCGCAAAACTCAAACGTCCATGTGTTAAACCATATGAGCGGAGATGAAAATGAGTCATTCGTGAGCTTTCATAAAAGCACACATCTGCTCAGTCATAAAGTGCTATAAAACGCCGAAATAAATGCGACGCGGCCATCCCTCTCCCAAAGAGATGTAATCGCTCTTTGTAATCCAAAGAACACTCGCCGTCGAATGCGACACTTTTACTGAAGTTGTACCGACTTGTTCACACGCACCAGAAAATGGTGCGCTGTTTAATTAATTGACAATGAGTCAAGTGTAATTAGCCTGTCAGGCTTGCAAAATGCTGCTGTCAAATGGAAATATTTTAGCTTTCCAGAGCCACTATTGTATTTGTGTTTAATAGGTTCCGTGGGACATTGTGTCATGAAACGTGCTGAGTGATACAGGACGGTGTGTCATTAAAAGACCAAAAGCCTCAATTCATTCCTCCTCGGACACGGCGGTATCTAAATGTATAGCCGCTTCCAATTAAAAAGCTAATGAATAGATAGGCTTTCAAAAGTGAATAGATAATCTCTTGACATGCAATTTGTGGTTTTGGGCGGAACCACTCAAAGCGGTGAACTCCTCCACGACATTTAGCCCTTTTCAAACGAAGTCACAGTATCGTTTCTGATTAACTCCGTATGTTCTAGCATGGATTCAACACCAAACGTCAGACGATATAATCTCTCCAGATTACATCGCGCCGCACCGCGCTTCTCTTCTCTTCTTTTATGAGTTCATATTGAGGGATTTCTGTTACCGGATCAGGCTGCAGTCCGCATCTTCCTATATTGTTACAGCTTTATTTATCTCTTTGTATTTCGCCTGCTTGGTCACCTACAGTCGATATTGCACACCTGGCAATTGGAGAGGAGGGGATCTCTCGCTGAACGGCCTCTCCGGAGGTTTGTGATATTGCTTGTGATATTTGGCCGTACGGATAAAAGCGATTTGTGTTGGCTTCAAAAGTAATAAACCACTTTGAATGAAAGACAAGAACGTTACCATGTGGTCCGGATCGGAAGACACCTTCAAAAGGTTATCGGCGGCGATTGCACCAAACTTAAATCCGGGATGTTCTAGCTGATAAAGAATGAAGATCAATAAGAGATGTACTCGCAAAAGGTCCAAACACTCACACACACACTCTCTCCAGTAGTCTACACATGGGTTACCGCCAGAAATGTTGCAGTCATTGTGTTTGGCTTTGGGTTTTCAGAGTGAACGCCAGAAGAGTCAGACAGGCGCTCGGGGCTGAAATGAAGCAGACAGTGAGACGGGTAATGAACTGACAGACCACGCCATGCAGCAGCTGACGCACAGACAGGGGAAGCGGTTAGACAGCCAAACAAATCAGAGAGTCGCCCGGGCTCGACAGGTTGATTGTCAGAGGTCCGTCCGCAAGACACGCAGGCGTTTCTCCAAAGACGGCTGTCCGTGCTGTGATCGGTGACGGTTCAAAGTCTTTTTGAGACCTCATCATAGGCCTGAGCCAAGTCCAGCAGATTGGCATGTTTTCGTCAGAGGTCAGATCACGCTACGCGGCACCGGGGACTGTGAGCGCGTTCGGAATGAATGGGCACAATCGACCGCAGTATAGTTTTCGTCGTATTGAAGTTTTTAAAAGGACAGCTGAGATGATTTCATTAAAGGATCCAAAGTAAAGTATTTAATCTACAGACTGGAAGTTATCATGATGCCAGACTGTGTTTGGGACAATAATTAGAGGTTTTTCGTTCAGTTAATTGAATCATTTTGCCAAATCCTTTCACCGTCGTCTTCGTATTAATGCTAAATAAATTCAAATTGATTCTGCCGATTTGTGTACCCCGCGTCTCGCCCATTGGACGCTCCAAAGATTCCGGCCCCATGTGACCTCGCACAGGATAAGTGGATTTAGAAAATGGATTGACGGTTGTGCCCGGCTTCTCCCGGTTTCAGCGTTCGTCTAATCAAATCATACTCGATATATAATTTACATCAGAGATGTTTGTACACCGTCCTGAGCTGCCATTTATAACACCTCTCCAAGTTATGGCTGCAGCGTACGTCAAAAGATGGCAGAGGAAACTGTGGAGAACGAGCGAATGAAGCGTCCTCACGGTGGTCCTTAGAAACCTCTCAGGCTCTGAGGTGACCACCGATGGGTCCAACTTCATAAACGCCACCAACCATACCAAATATGTTAGGATGCATTCAGGGTAAATCTGCATAAAAGAGACACTTTTAAGGGAAATTAAAGCTACCATAGCTTGAATGAATAATTGATGTTACAATAAAAAAAAAATAATCATAAATTGTCTCGAAATGATTTAATTCTATACTCTTGTCTACGTGATGTGCTGTACTCATTCATGGATTACTAATGTGTAACGGCCCATCAAATATATCCAAATGCTTGCCTCAGATTGTACTCAATTACCATTTACTTTAGCCATTTAACCCCCTACTGATTGGTTGCAGCCACCTGATGTGGCAATGAAAGAGGCTTAATATTTAATATTTACAGGAGTTGACAGTTTTTTGGCAGACATTTGTTCTTGGACCTAAAATAACCTAAAAGAATGAATAAATCAATTCTATGAGGACTACTAATGCAACGGATACCACAAGTGCTTATTCAACCCCTACTGCTATTGATATTACTACCACTACTACAATAATACAACCCTTAGTTCAAAAAACTACTAGAGCTGCTGCTGCTACTACCACTTCACAGATTGGTATGACTCTACCTCTACTATTATTAGTACTTCCTCAAATGTTACAAACACAACTGAATACTCAATCACTATGTCCAAGAGGTCTTTTTTTTTTCTTCAGAGTTCTACATGATATGCGTGGTGGGCCTGGAACCCATCCCAACGGTCCTTCAGTGAAAGGCAGGGTACATCCTGGACAGATTGCCAGTCTGTCAAGGGACTAACACAAGACAGACAACTCAATCACGCTCCCATTCACACCTATGGGCAGTTTAGATCGCTGAAGCTGAGTGTCTTTGGAGGTGGCAGGAAACGGGGAGTACACGGAGCACCAGGGGACCCGAGTCCAGGACCTCGCAGTACGGCGGCGACGCTAACCGCAGAATCATTGCGTTGACCTGTGTTAATATCGTTCCGACAAGAATCGCGTGGCAATAGAAAAAGCAATCCGATGTTGAACTTCCTTGTACTGCCAATCTGCGACCGTGTGTACAGCATCAAGAACTAACACAAAGAGGTGGTGCGGGTGAGTGAAACATATTGATGTTGAAAATCTAATGAACTTTTCGACGCCTTTCAGGTTTGATCCCTCTCTGCTGTGTAGGTGTCAGGGCAGGCAGCCGCACGTGCTGCATCCACTCATGCGCGCATACAAAGTAACCTTCATCTCCTCCGTTCGAATACTCTCAGATGTTTTATTCCGTTGCGTCTGGAATTTAAAGGCCGTTCCCGTGCCGAGTCACGCACATATTATTTTTAGGTAATTACCCGACTTTGTCAACCTCCAGCATCCCACTCCGTGGCCTCGCTGCATCGGCCCAATGCCGCTCGGCTGTCTTTCGGTGCAGGAAAACGTACACTTCTCATGATTGATGACTTCTATTCTCCTAGCTGCAGTTTAGTATTCTATCCCCACATGTCCAGCACGCAGGCTTTTCACATCAGACACGCGCAACGTATATAACAACATGCTCCGTCAATTGCAATTCAGCACAAACACGGCGACATCCCAAGACGTTTGCGGAAACAAAGCAATGTACTGTGGATGGGAGGGGAGTGTGTCTTTCATGCACAGGCCCAACGGAGAGCTAACAATGCAGTGCAGTCCAACTGTAACTGTAACAAATGTCCCATATTTGAAGGCCATCACATTTCACAGTGAAATGTAATAGCCCCTCTTATTGATCGGATTAGCAGGGTAATAAAAGGTCTGTATTGACGAAAGTGACAATGGAAACCGGTGGGATTGATTGTGTCATGAAGCCAGGGAGGACACTTAGGGATCGAGACCCCTTTCTGTAGTCATTGATTGCCACTTGAAATCTGAAAAAGACCACAGATAATGATAATCATAAAATGAGGCATAAAACAGAACCAACCATGGCCATAAATCAGAACATTCAGGAAGTCCAAGGTCATTGAAAAGCTACAGTATAATAACGATGACAACCCCCTACTACTACCTGTAAAAGTACAGCTGCTAATGCTAACACTAATGTTAGCTCTGAAATTAAAACTACTAATACAAATACTACCACATCTAAAACTACTTTTGCTAATACTAATACTAATACTGATCTAAAACTACAGCTGTGAGTGTTAATACTACTAGTACCTCTAAAAGTAGAGCTGCTAATGCTAATCTTACCTCGAAAACTACAGATGCTAATGCTAATGCTAATATTACCTCTAAAACTACAGCTGCTAATGTTACTATTGCTGCCACAACTACAGCTACTAATGAAAACAAATACTATGACTACTATTGCCTCCTCTATGAGTACTAATAGGAGTACCACTCCTGCACTGACTACTTCTACTGCTGCTTCTACCTTTGTGAATATTACTGCCTCTACGACTACAATTACTGACATTCATTATGGTCATGTAGAAGTAGGACGGTAACAAAACCGTTCCCACCACCTCTACTTCTACCTTTATGAATACTTCTCTCACTAGGAATGACATATTGGTAATAATAGTAAAAGAGTAAAACAAAAATTATGTAAAAAATAAGAAAAAATGTATAAAAACTTCTCACGTTTTCTAGAGAACTGCTGATGTAATTCATGAAAATCTGATTTTAAAAACACCCTAAAATCTTACCATCACCTTGTTTAAACGATGGCATTTTAATTTCCCCTGATGTTCTCCTTATTCTGGATGTGTGCCGTACGTACCGTACCAGGTATCTTATGATCATTAGCCATTTTGCTCGATTCTAAAATAAAACTTTATGAAGATGGAACCATCGGTGATTACATTACAGTTTAAGAGCTTAAAAGCCATTTGATTCCTTTCTCTAAGTAAACGAAAGGTATTTGTTTAAGATGAACACATTCAAGTCCCTCAGTCAGTGCAAATACGATTTTAATCACCTCAGCCGTTCTCCTTCATCTCTGCAGTAATGTAGACGCTCGGATCTTTTTTTTTTTTTTTTTTTTTTTTTTTCTGCCGTGACTTATCTGAGCCTGTGTGTCTCTGAAGAAATACTCACCTTTAACAGTGTTCTATTTCTGGAGAGGAGAGCCATTATAGAAGTAGTTGTGTACTTGACCTGTGATAATGAAATTCTGCATTCCCATTTTTTTTTCCAAGGAGATGAAGTGCCCACAAATTAAACAGGTGATTTTTTTAAATTTTTTTTTTTTTTTTTTTTACTCTTTTTAATCAAGCCAGGTAGACTTTTTCAATTTCCTCATAAGAGGCACCCGTAGAGCAGTAATCAACATCAAGCTAACCAGATTTGGGTTAGCAATTTGATGCTACGGACCTATGACCGCTTCGAATGATGAGGGTGGAATAATCTGCACGGTGTGCATGAGTGCACGGGCGAGATTAAAGTGGCCTGCGCCAGTCAAGTGTGAATAGAATCACCTGTAAAAAAAAAAAAAAATGATCAAAAGCACCGTGCACGCGGCGTACTCGGACTCCCGGGGACATTTATTTGGTAGATTTTACACCGGGTAGCGCTGTTATCGAGTTACGTGCGAAGGGAAGGTGTGGACGGTGAGAAAGGGAAGGGGGATCAGGGCAGGTCACAGAAAAGCCCTTTGGAAAATTACAAGTTGAGTCGAAGAATGGGAGCGAGGAGGAGAGAGGAATGAGTGGGTGGACCTGTGGTGGTGCAGGATTATAGGACAGAGAAAAATTGATAGTTGGAGGGTGAGGAGGGACGAGCACATGCTATTACACAGAGACTCTCTCTCTCTCCCTCTCTGACCTGAGAGGCACAGCCTGTTTGATTTAGTGCCAATCCCACTTTTTAATGTCGGTGCGGCGCATCATAATTTATTAGGATTATCATAAACTTGTGCAGGGAGCTGGAGCAGGGGCACTTGTGCCTCCCTCTCAAAATGAATTACTCGCCGCAAGCTGGAGCGTCAATCAGGCCAGAAATGGCGACACCGGTTTTTCGACCACTTCGCCCACCCCCGCCCCCCCTCGCCAGGCTT
>OMNV01011667.1:15020-26922 GCA_900303265.1 Brotula barbata | reverse complement strand
TCAGTTGTCTTAGTTCAGTTCTCTCGGTTCAGTTGTCTCGGTTCAGTTGTCTTAGTTCAGTTCTCTCGGTTCAGTTGTCTTACTTAAATTGTCTTAGTTCACTTGTCTCCGTTCAGTTGTCTCGGTTCAGTTGTCTCGGTTCAGTTGTCTCGGTTCAGCTGTCTCGGTTCAGCTGCTATAGTTCTGTTGTCTCGGTTCTGTTGTCATAGGTTCAGTTGTCATAGTTCAGTTGTCTCGGTTCAGTTGTCTCGGTTCAGTTGTCCCGGTTCAGTTGTCTTAGTTCAGTTGTCTCGGTTCAGTTGTCTCGGTTCAGTTGTCTCGGTTCAGTTGTCTCAGTTCAGTTGTCTCGGTTCAGTTGTCTCAGTTCAGCTGTATCTTTTGAACCTTTTGTTTTGGCACGTGAGAAAAATTTTCACGTTAACATGTGAAAGCAGCATGTGGTAGGAAAGCACACGTGTTTTGCATTAGGACGTGGGTCTCCACATGTCAGTAACCCTACACTACCCTTGGACTTATTGGAAAGGGACACATTTGTGTAAAGCAGATGGAGGAAAGGATCACTAAGATCATAATTGCTGTATTCAGTGAGGAATTTAAAATAAATGTGTTTTCAGTAAAGCCATCATCTCCCCCCATACAGCCGGTCTCTCCCGTCTCATGTTCTGCTACTCCAGCTGTTCCGTGTCCTTACAAAAGGCCGCTGGTTGAGGGGTGTCCCTTTCAGCTCGTGTCAAGGGTCCGAACGATGAGGTCATGATGTTGTGTTTTTGTTGAACAGGATGCTGAGTCGGGAACGTGCAGGGGACTGCAAAATGAAATCATCAGAACTCAGACGGACCACATCAAACCACCAACCTGCTCTGATTGAAGCCATGCCGCCTCCTCCCCCAGCACCGGTCACATCAGGTCAGCACAGCACAGCATTTTTCATCATTTTCTATGATTTTACATGCATCTGTGAACGTTGCCTTCACTTCTTTATATGCAAAGCTGGCAGCCGAAGTCTAATAAGTCCCAGATTCTGGACAGTGAGTTGATGCTCTCACTGTCTTTTTGAGGAAGTAAGAATGTCTTCCAGAGCGGTGTATAAAGGACTGTTGTCCTGTTGTCGTCTGTGGTGACTGGTGACAGACCCTTCGTGTCGTGTTAGGGTTAAAAGTCATTGAAACAAACCTCAACAGGTCTTGACTGTAGGAAAGTGTTCCAGTCATGAAACTCACCACCTGCACCAGAGTGACACTGTGTGGTGGTGATTCCTCCAAAAGGGTGAGTGACGATATCGAAAGGTCAACCGTCTCTGTGATTGTCCAAGAGCCACGTGCTCACCATGTCAGAGACACCCTGTACCTGCTGAACGTGGGGAACTCAGAAGGCCCGGAGCCCTGCAAACAAAGGGGTTTGTGGAAGTTTAGGGCTTTTGAGACTTCAGGTCCATGACTTTAGGGTCCCTTCTGTACATTATGTCACAATGGTATCCAGGCTACACTCTACTCCACTCCTGGTGACTCCTTCCCCTGTTCCTCAAGCTGGGGGTCCTAAAGCCGGATTAATTCAGTCTCTGGCATGTACTCTATTGTTGCCATTCCACAGAGAGCTTAGGATTCTGGGAAGCATTCTGTCTTTGGGGGGAGCTCCTGACAGCTGCTGGGCTCCTTGGTCAGAGTCCAGACTCCTATCTTGTGGTCTGTGTAACCTCCTCCAAAGGCCTGATTGCACTTCAGTGTTGTATTTGCTCTGCTCTCACCCAACGTAAACTTGTCCAGGAACATCCAGAGAGCCCCACCCCCACGGTAAAACTCTCAGCGCCTGCTGTCTGCACGGGCACTTCAAGGACCGAGGACATGTGACACAGCGTGAAGTTGGAGCGTGTGCATGTGCTTGGATTTGTGTGTGTAAACGTGTGTGCCCGCAGGTCTCTGACAGCCATGTGTCTCTGTGTTTCTGCATGTTTACCCAGTTACAGATGGAAGTCCAAGCATTCTCATCATGAACGAGGTAATAAGTGTGTGGGTTCCAGTCGCCACAGATATCATACTCTGTCTCCCAGGCACGACTCACACACACACACACACACACACACACACACACACCAGATGGAACTGAAATGTGGCATGTTGATCCATAGATTCCTGCTCTGGATGATCTTCCAGGTATCTTGGGAAACTCTTTTGACAAATATCACACTGGGGCTCACCTGGTGCAGTGCATGCCGCATCCTGCAGCGGTGTGGGTCGAGCTCTGACCTGTGCCCTTTGCAGCATGTCGTCCCCTCTCTCTGTCATGTCCTTCCCGTCTGTTTCTCTCCTGTACCGATCATAGTTCTGTCGTCCAGCACTTTATTAGTGACTAAGAACTGGTTTTAAGGTAACTCTGTTGATTCTCAATTCAAAATGAATGTGGACAGTCTGAAATGTTTGTGCTGTTGTTGGACAATTTTGGCACATTTGCATTTTCCCCAAACTACCTGTAAAAGCCGGTGAGTGACCATGTTAGCTGTAATGTACTGTATCATTGGTGTTTACCATATTATCATACATCATTATATACGCTCCAACTGATGTCCTCTGTTTGGCTTTAAAAGGCTAATCTGTTTCAATTCTGGGTTCATTTTCCTCTGCACAGCATTCCAGTCTCCTCTAAGTGTTTCTGAATGCTCTCTGTAGGTGTGGAGTTTAGTGGTTGTATATGACAGAATAGTCACCTCCATTCCAATTCAACACACACTGGCTTTGCTCGGTAATGAGAACGAGTTCACTGGGCCAAGAACGTGTGCTGCCGTGGGGGTGGAGGGAGAGAGTAAATGAGATTTTAAAGCTCCACAATTATGAAAATCTCTCTTTGAAATCCCCGGTCAGAGCTGGCCGCTTCATTCAAGCTTTGTGCTCCCTATCAGCTTATTATCTGATGTGGAGGGGAAGTGAAGTTTACACCAACGGGAAGCTGGAGCGAGCTGCTCTTAATGATGCTGCTGCCTGTGCGCCACTCAGGGTGGGTTACTGATGACCTCAGTGACCGTCCATTGAGACTACACACAGACACACACACACACACACACACACACACAGAGTCACACACTTGGCTCTTATGATCGCTCCAGCATAAGAAAAGGTCGGTTGATTGGTGACAGGTTAAGCGCCCACCCACTGACGGTGTTTCTGTGTGCAGCCTCATTGCTTCATGGTGGCTTTGACTTTGTGATGTAAAGTGGGCATTCACTCAGAAACTTGAAATACTTAACATACACTTCAAATGAAGTGTGTCTGTAACAACTAATCGGCCGCTGAACACGGCGGAGGGTAAACCTTCCACTCAGAGGGAGGATTCTCCTGTTTGTTTTGACTAACCTCTGACCCCTGGACTGTAAAAATGCTTTATGGAGAGTTCTTGGAAAACAGACTCACTGCAGAGGAAAGGTTGTACTTGCTGGCTTTGGCCTGTAGAACAACACACATTGGCATTTTGCTTTCTGTTCAGGCAAAGAATTGACAGGAGAGCAGCTTGTCACACCTGATGAGGCCCAGTGCAGCAGGAAGAGAGGGCTGGGCGGGTCACGGCTGATGGGACGACGACGCGGATGATTCAGGTCCCTACACATCAAAATACACAATACTACGAGGTGAAGAGAAACATTCTGATGACTCGGCATATCTTTCACTGTCACAAAGATCACCAACACGGCGATCCAGCTGATCGCTCCATGCAAGTATGGAAACGTAAAACAGAGCTTCCAGATCTTCATTTTTCTCACCCAGGCTCACTGACGCATTCATCTCATCTTCATCTGTTTGTTCATTTTACCACAATGAACACACAGAATATCGACTTTATGTTCAAATGATGACAGCTTTACTCTCCTAACCTCTACACTTTATTCTCTCTCTCTCTTCTAACGCTCTCTTTAGTTTTGGCTGATCCATCTTTTCCAAAAGGGTTGAGCAACTGACTTGGTCTTCTCTTTTGTACACACACACACACACACCTGCAAATTCTAATCAGCTTTCTTCATGGCGGTGTGTGTCGACTCTACTCACCAAATGAGCTGAGATGTCTGCAGTGACGTGGGCTGACACCGGGATCACACCAGTCCAATGCAGGATGGAGACGATGGTGACATTTACACGTTGTTGTCTCATTTATGCTCATGACCAGTCCGTCCAGTTGACCTTTAAACCACACGTCTGTCGTGTGTGTGACCACAGACGCACATTTAGAGAGGATTCATCATCATCATCAATCTCTGTTCACAGATGCAACTTTTGGTTGCATGGTGTCTTGAAGACCAAGATACCGAGATGACCTATAGTAATGTTTTGTCATTTGTGGGGCCATGAGTTTGGGTTTGGGAACAGGTCCCGCCCTCCTGCTGGAACATCAAATCCATTCATTTGACTTATTCCACAGCCTCAAATCCAACCATACACATTGATCAGACATCATTTTTTGAGGCACGTCAACAACTGAAAGCCCACACAGCAGCACTGTAGTGGGTGTGGAGGCCTTTAAGCACCTGGGGATCACAGTTTCACAGGACTCAACATCACCCCCATAAAAAAGACGGCCCAGCAGAGGAGGTTCTTCCTTCAGCTGCTGAGGAAATACAACCTCTCACAGGAGCTGCTGGTTCAATCTACACAGCAGTCATGGAGTCTGTCCTGTCCACTTCCAGCATGGTGTGGTTCGCTTAAGACACCAAGAAGAAGAAGAGAAGAAGGGGACTTTATTTACAAGAATTTCCAAGTTTGGGATCAATAAAGTAAATCTTATCTTATCTTATCTTAAAAAACAACAAAAAAACAAAAAACAAAACAAGAATTTCCCAGTTTGGGATCAATAAAGTAAATCTTATCTTATCTTATCTTAAAAAACAACAAAAAAACAAAAAACAAAACAAGAATTTCCCAGTTTGAGATCAATAAAGTAAATCTTATCTTATCTTTATTGATCTCCTTGGGGAAATTAATTCTCCGCACTTTAACCCATGCTTGAATGAGGAGCAGTGGGCAGCCAGCACATGCAAACACACACACACACACATACACAAACACACACACAACAGCGCCCTGGGACCATTTCCAGATCTTCTACCCAGCCTTGGTCAGGGACAGTGGCAGGAGTGATTGAGCTACCGTACATGGTTTTTAGTGGGTGGGGGGAAACCCACACAGACACGGGGAGAACATGCAAACTCCACACAGAAAGGTGCTGCGGTCGGCCCCGGGATTCAAACCCGCGACGATCTTGCTGTGAGGCAACAGTGCTAACCACCACTCCACCGTACCGCCCGCAGGAGCAGGACGGGAACAGACTACAAAGGACGATGAAGGTGGTGGAGAGGATCGTTGGTGTCAACCTGTTCACCTTGAGGACAGTCACTCCTCTGGAGCCCAGAAAGACGCAGGAAGCATCATCCTGGACCCCTCACACCCCGGACACCACCTGTTTGAGCTCCTCCATCTAGTAGGAGTTTCAGATCAATGGACGACACAGAAACAGCTTTTTCCCACAGGCCATCACTCTGATGAACAGCTGACCGTCCATACACACACTAGAGCAGTAACTTCTTTAAATTCTTACTCTGTATTTATGTCATCTTATCTGTTTATATGTAGCTGTTAATTGCTGCATCGTGTCACTTAAACAGATTGAATTCATGACCCCCTTTACATTAAACACACATTATATACTGTTTATATGCTGTGTATGAATGAACTGTAATGTATTTTTTATTTCTTCAGAAGGAAGGAGGAAGAATGGACAACACACTCTTTGATCTTCATCACAACAAAGACGCCTATAAAGGCTCTTCTGCAGACTCTTACGCATTGTTCTCCTGAGGGGCTGTAGCTTATAAAACCATTTTCCTTAAACAATAGTCTCTGCAGCATCTTCTTCAGGGCTCAGATACCTGCTGTCTGTCTGTCTGCTGTCTGTCTGCTGTCTGTCTGTCTGCTGTCTGTCTGTCTGCTGTCTGTCTGTCTGTCTGTCTGTCTGCTGTCTGTCTGCTGTCTGTCTGCTGTCTGTCTGTCTGCTGTCTGTCTGATGTCTGTCTGCTGTCTGTCTGTGCTGCTAACCAGTAAAGGTCCCGTTCCGTTCCATGTAGAGAGCCATGGCCCGTTTCTGTGGGCCCCAGCTCACCGCCATGGTCAACATTCTGCTAAAAAGACTGTCCAACTGTCCTACAATCCATCTATTCGACTAAAATCTGCTCAACCTTTGCCTGTTAGAGCTGAAGGAAATGAACACCCCACCCTGCTTCAGGGAACATATTAGAAATCATAAGTCTGATGTAGGCATGTAAATAACCAAATAATCTACTGAGTCATCAATATTAAAGGTTATTACATATTAAAACTTAGAAAACGGGGCCTTGTCGCTTAAAGACCCGATGACGTGATAATGTTTGACGGTTTGTCTGAGGATTGTTATGGAGCCAGCTGTTTATTCACAAAGCACATAGAAAGTAGAGCACCTTGGAAAGTAAAGTTCCCAAACATCATAATGGTTTAAGCTTCAAGAGTGTAATTTAACTTTAGTGTTTCTGCTCGGTTATCGTGTTCTGTCACTGTGAAGAAGACGGCAGAAATGAGCTTAGCTGTGTTAGCTTCTTTACGATAGCGACCGGACAGCCCACGCTGCGTTATTATCTTACTCTAAAGGTTCACGAGTCACGAGATGCTTTGGGGCATTAACGGGATCGCAGTGTTGGCTAATCAACATCCAGTTAGCAGCTAGCATCTCCTTTGGGGTCCTAGCATCTTCTTAGCAATCTAACAACCAGTTAGCATCGTACATGCTCTAGCATCGTGGTGTGTTACCGCGGTATTTAAGCTCTATGCTGCAGTGTCACACACACCACTACTGCTTTTGGTGTCAAATGATGGTTTATATTTTATTCTGTTTATTTATATGCCACATTTATTCAATGTGTTTTATTACATAAAAGCAACGTGACATCCAAAGGATGAATAAAGGCACAAACGTTTCATTTGACACAGTGAGTCTGTTGGACAGATATATCTGGGTATCATCTGCCTCACTGTGGTAGTCAGTGTTGCTGTTGAGTGGAATTTGTCCCAGAGGTAGCATGAAGAGATTCAACCGAATAGGTCCGAGGACCGATCCCTGAGGAATACCACGTCACCGCCAACCAATCAGATTCATAACGGTGGCAGAGTAACTCCAGCCATTTAAACAAGACCAGGACCAAAGAAGAACCGCTACAGGAAATGTTCCAACCTGTCCAGCGGTGTTCTTCGGGTTTACTGTCTTCACCTTCCAT
Organism: Brotula barbata; assembly: GCA_900303265.1. Taxonomy (NCBI): domain Eukaryota; kingdom Metazoa; phylum Chordata; class Actinopteri; order Ophidiiformes; family Ophidiidae; genus Brotula; species Brotula barbata. The sequence goes on along the minus strand of OMNV01011667.1, from coordinate 19,643 downwards.
GATACTATTGATCCTTCTGGAATGTCCTTTAACGGTCATCAGCCAACACATTCCTCAACTTTTCACAGTTGCTTCTATTTGAGCGTACTATTATAATCAGGCATTCCTGATACAGCAGGGTGCTTAACTTGAACCTGGCGGTGAACGTTCCGATGGTTCGAGTCGTCCGATATTCGATGTCCGATACCCCCTCCCTCTCTCCCCACACACAGGATATGTGGTGGATTCACAGCAGGGCATTTGGATGGAAGCACTACTCCTTAGCGGGGGGTTGGACTTGAAGACGTGTTATTAACGTGTTATTAAGCAGTCAGTGCATTTGATTGTACTTTGAGCTAACCCGTATGAGAGATAACTCAAATAAACGTCCTGAATTTAGTACAAATCTATTCGATTTAAGCGCACTTTACTCTAGCTCGGTTGACGTGGAAAATGATTTCCTTTTTTTTTTTTTACTTACAGACTGCGAGCGAACAGTAAGTTCAGTAAGTTCCCACATGTAGTAGCTGAGGGATTGTAGAGATGACAGCTGATTGAACTGAGGAGTGTTGACGTCATTAACGCCAAACACAGATACATTTAACTGAACTAAGTTTCTGTCTCCGTGATGCTCCTAAGAACCACGTCAGAAACCAAGAGGACTTCAACGAACTGGGGGTCAAAACGTCTTTCTAGTCACCTGATGGCAGCAGGATTGTTTCTGCTCTGGGTGCCCCGGAACAGGCGGTGGTGGTGGTTCCACACATCCTGTTTGACCCGGTCCCCCCAACTCCACCCCCCCTCCTTGTCAGCAATATTAAAGGACGGGAGCGGCTCCGAGCCCCCACCAGTGTACCTTGCCTGGCTGAGCCCGCCCCCAGCTGCGAGTGAGTGTGTGTGTATGTGTGTGTGTGTGTGAGGCCCGCAGCAGAGCCCACCGCGGTGCAGGGAGCAGCCCACCCCTCTCCATAGTATGCATGAATCCACGACGCGCACTTCACCGCTCCACAGTCGAGGATAATTAAGTTGGATGTGGCAGGCGGACCGGAGGCGGAACGCCCGGAGTGACCGGAGGAACACCGGAACGCAGGAACACACAGTGGCGCGCTCCTCTCGACCTGGACAATCATGCATGTGCTCTTCTGGGGCTTGGGGTTCCTACTTTTCCCTGATTTGTTGAGCGTCGTCGCATCAGCGGGGAGATCGCTGCTGAATCCGAGCACAGGTAACGAACGGCGCCGTGACAGCGGCGTCACCGGGCAGGCGCACGACCCGCGCCGCTTTCTAAACTTCATTCATTGGATCAGTTCCGTTTCAACAGATTGGGTGTACGTGTCGTAGATCGGGGACTGATCTGGTGCTCTGTGTGTGTGTGTGTGTGTGTGTATGTGTGTGTGTGTGCTTTTGTCCCACAGTGAAAGCGGAGATCGGCGCCTATGAGATTGTGACGCCGGTTCGAGTGCATGAAGCCGGTGACAAGTTTCCAAGCGGCGCGCACTTCAGGAGGAAGAGACGGAGTGTGGAGGAGAACGCCGAGCACTGGACTCGGCCGAACATCCACTACAGGATATCAGCGTTTGGACAGAAATATCAACTCAATCTGACGCAGGATTCGGGATTTATCGCACCGCTGTACACGGTGACACGACTCGGAGTACACCGAGGAGATAACATAACGGACTCTTCGACAGATGGGGAGGAGGTGGAGGAGGAGGAGGACACGGAGTTAAGACACTGCTTCTATAAAGGATATGTAAACGACCAGCCGGGACACGCAGCGGTCATAAGTTTGTGCTCCGGACTGGTGAGTTTTTACGCACGGTTCGGTTCCCGTGCGTGTGATGACTCTGAGAGCGTGCTTTACTTTTCCAGCCCAGCGTTTCCACGGGCCGTGTTATCACTTCCACCGGCTGCCCGTCGTCTTTATCAATACCAAAGTTTGAAAATTGGCCGTCTGCTTTTGCGCTTGACGTCTTAACGTTTGATGTTGTAACGTTTTCAAACACGTTTCTACCTCATTTGAAAATGGAAACGCGTCATTATTCCATCCTCAGCGTAGCCTGAATTCCTTCCTCTAGAATCCATTTGTTGAATAATCGTCGTATTTGTGCGCACTGGGACGCGTTCATGCGATCAAGGAAATCCCAAATAGCGCCGATTAAATTCTTCTCCATCCGTGCGTCTCTGTGGTGGAGTAAGTGACGTCTTTACGCACGCATCTAGGGGGGGCTGACGGCGCTGACGTTATCAGGATTTGGTTCCAGTCCCGGGGTTGATGAAGCGTGAGTTTGGCAGTGAAGCAGACGTGCGCTCCCAGATGACAAATTGAAAACACTGCGATGAGCTTTGGGGAGTTGAGCTGACATTTATGGAGGACATCTTAACATTTATCCAAGACCTCGAAGGGCACAGTCATGAAATAACAGGCAGTAATGTCGGTGGCCTCTGTTTTATTCCAAAATCAGCGGGGAAGCCTCATGGAATTCCTCTTTTGGGCCCTTCCACAGTCGGTTAACCGTGTGTGTGCCACCCTGCAGCCACAGCTCCAGTGCTGTTTATTTGTCATCGTTTACTATCTGGGATCTTTAAATGGACTTTGATTGTATCAAAGGAGCCTTAGCGTGCAGCCCACCCAATAAGCCTGACATGAAAATGAGGCCCCTTACACGTTGGCTGAACCTGACCCTTATCTGCTCCATCCTACTTGAAACGTTGAACGTTTGCCACCTGGAACCTCACAGGACTTTTATCGGGTTCCTGACCGAAGCGCGCGGCTGACCGTGCGCCGACACGCATCTCGGGTCCCATTATTCAGCACTTTATTTGCGCCCAAATTCACGTGTTTGAGCGTGTAATTGCCGTGCGAGGGCTTTGACTTACATTATGTTACCTGTTGCGTGGAGCTGCATTCCTCCGCTGGCATGAACGCCTGCTCAGCATTGCGTACTAATAGCAACGGGGTGATATGCAGACTCGGCGGATCGCACCTTTGCCTCGCAGCAACCATTTCCTGCCTGGTCCTGTGAGGAGTTTGCGTGGTTCCCGTTGTTTGCGCAGGTTTCCTCAGGGTACTCCACAAATGCCACTCAGGTGAATCAGAGACGTGAATGGGTCTGTGGGCGTGGGCGTGGGCGTGAATGCCTTCATCTGTCAGTCTGTTCGTGATGCAGCAGATCGGTGACCTTTAAATGGTGTGCATCTGCTTTTTGCTCCACTGGACCCTGAAGAGGAACACGCTGCCATAGAGAAGGAATGAAGGCTTGGATGGATGGTTTCTAATCGCTGTGCATGTTCTCCTATCCAGCTTGGCACTTTCAGGTCTCCAGAGGGGGAGTTTTTTGTGGAGCCCCTTCACAGCTACCAAGGTGAACACTATGAAGAGGAACACACAAAACCTCATATTGTATACAGGAAGAGCGTGCCCAAGACACCGACATCTGGGGAGGACTCGGCGTGTGACACTTCAGGTACGGCCCATCCACGCCAATACACACACCTTCGCTACACACACGCTGTACGTGAGGCATCCTTGGCTATCTGGTCCCTTCACTAGTACTTACCACAACAGTGCATCTTCCACCATTGGAACAGGAAGTGATGTACGCGGAACTCATACAAGGGGAGCTGAGTCCAATGAAATGATTCAACGTAATCATAAAACGGTCCGGCAGGATATAGAAACGAAGATGTACTTCTACTGCCACGTAGCAGTGAGTCTTTTTTAATTCATCAATCAAATAAATGAAACATAATTATGGACGAGTATTGACAGACGATCAGTTCAGAGGTCACCTATGGAGAGAGTGACGTTGTACACTCTGATCATTTTGCCGGTTGGTCGGTGATTGAAACAGAACAAAAGGCGTGAAGCCGTCTCCGTTTTCACATCGTGCTCCAACCTGCACCGCGCACGGCCTCCGGCTACGGCTCGGCGAAGGAAACCGTCAGCTCTCACACAGGAAAAATCATTTAGGAGTTCACCCTCTGTATCAGCCCATCTCAGTTTACTGAGCCAACTTCCTGTTGATTCTCGCACTTCCTCTGCTTCTGTGATAAGAAAATTGGGTAGACCCACTGCCACCAAGACACAGTCCAAAGTGTATGGAAGCAGAGTGAGACCGCTTTAAAACAGTCGAGTCAGCATAACAAAGAGAATAAATCCACATTCAGTTTCCTTTGTCTGCTTTGTGTGTTTTCTGCACTGTGTGTTGGGGCACACGCTGTAATTTGTGGATCTGTGTGCTTCTCTGGTCTGTCCTGTAATTTGTGTGTGTGTGTGTGTGTGTGTGTGTGTGGATCCACATAGATTCACCTAAAAGGCTCTTTTGCCTCAGAGTAGCCGATCCCTGTGGTGCCATTGTTAGCTTGTTAAATTAGTCTTAATAATCTCGGTCCTATACGTTCAGGACTGCGGATCCAATTCTGCTCCATACTCCGGGTCGGTGCTTTCAGAGTGCCGTGGCTCTGCCGGTGGTCCACAAACAGTGACCTGCGTGTGTGGAGGAAACAGTAAAACGTTGGCATTCAGCCGCCGTGTTTCCCTGTGATGATTCACATCAGACGTATCCCCCCGGTGTTTGGGAGCTCTTAAAGCGCCGCCCGGGCCGGGACGGTTCTGTTCTGTCGTGTGCCGTACAGGTTCCG
>OMNV01011646.1:5803-21912 GCA_900303265.1 Brotula barbata | reverse complement strand
GCTGTCATTGTTCTGTCTAAGAAGAAGAAGAAACATACTTTATTGATCCCCTTGGGGAAATTCATTCTCTGCATTTTACCCATCCTCAATGAGGAGCAGTGGGCTGCCAACACACACACAACAGCGCCCGGGGACCAACTCCAGATCTTCTACCTTTGTCTTGGTCAGGGACAATGGCAGGAGTGATTAACCTAACATACATGTTTTTGTGGGTGGGGGAAACCGGAGCACCCGGAGGAAACCCACGCAACATGCAAACTCCACACAGAAAGGTGCAGAGGTCGACCCCGGGATTCGAACCCACGACCTTCTTGCTGTGAGGCAAGTGTGCTAACCACCACGCCACCGTGCCGCCCAAGAGAGAGGTTGTTGCATCCGTGGGTGTGGTTTCTGCTGTATGAGTGTGTTTCAGGGGTGATGAGCAGCAGCTAAATATCAGGCTTGATATTTGAAATGCATTTCTCCACAAGACAAAGTGTTTTTTCAGTGTTGTCAGCTATTTGGTGAATGGGCTGTATTTCTATGGCTCTTTTTTCTTTACAATGTTTCCCTCACATTCACCCATTCATACACTGACAGCCAAGGTAACCACATAAGGCCCATTTGCTTGTCGGGAGCAATTTGGGGTTCGGGTCTTGCTCAGGGGCCTTCGACATGGAGGAGTAGGGGATTGAACTGGCAACCCTGCTGTCGCTATGCGACCAACCTAACCCCTAAACCACGCCACCCCGTTTAAATGGTTCGTCCTTTTGACATGCTGTTGATGTTTAATCCAGATCCAAATCTTGATCCAGATTCTAACCAAATTACATGACGTAGATTCTATCATGGGTTAAAAATGGCTGATTTTATTAAATTTTTAGTCACCATAAACACCCTTTCGTGATATTAACAAATCTTTTTTTAAAGAAACTTGTTCAGCCCCTGGACAAATATTAAATGGGTCCTTCCGGGGGCCTTGCCCCGCCCACATTCCCCATCCCTCTATTTGTTGATAAGTTTTTGGGTTGTCTAGCTAAACAACAAATGTACGTCCTGGCTGATCTCTAACAGAGGTAATTTTCAATTTCAATTCATTTATTTCAAAAGGGACAATGTGCATTAATCAACATTCGATCCAATGTAAATAACCATGAGATTAGCCAAGAGGCTAGTTTTCATATCTGATGTTGTTCGGCATCCACCATGAAATAAATTGTATCTGTCGATACACTACCACTGCCGCAGCATTCATGTCCAGCTGTCAGTCACAACAGCTGTATCCAAATGAGTTAACTTGCTGGGACCACATTCATTGGTCTGGTACAATGAAGACTCAGTGTAGGGGGCTGAGGCGAGAGAGCATCCAGAAACATTTGGCTCGCTCTCATTCCCTCAGTGTATGAGTATACAGCCAGGGATCCGAACCAGTTGGGCTGTAACAGACTGTAGGTGGTCTGTATTTGATCATGGACCCGGTAAATTTGATTCCTTAAGACTGCGGATACAAGGGGACAAAAAGCGTACAGAGAAAAAATTCAGATTCGCTTCAAAACGGACAGGTCATCAGTTTTGAGAGGCGGCTGCATCTCCAAAAGTTTTTTTGTCACTTAAAAAGTTTTATTTTCAGTTCCAGCTTGCCCTTGGCATTTGTTATCTTCACAAACACACACAATCACCAACGGTAAAACTGCAAAAGTGGAAGAGGGGGAAAACTTTGCTGCCAGTCATTTAACCACAAACAGGTAATGATCAAACACGCCCTTCAACTTTTTAAAGATGTTTATGTAGTTGAAGCAACAATACCCTGGATGTCCAAAAACATTTCATATTTCAAAATTTTGCTCCTGAAAGATATCAGATTTCACCTAATATACACATCTCAATGGATATCAGTCATCCATCCCTCCTGGATTGTGCACATTTTCACCCCACAGGTATCAGTGTGGATTATATCAATGTTGGTTTCATAGAATTCAAAAAGCAACTTTCATATTGATTTGCTGCTGTTTCACCCTGTAATTTTTCCCATCATTACTATATTTTAGAATGGCACATTTCTACTAGTAATATTGGAAATGGTACCATGAATTTAGTGTCAAAGCTACATGTCAGGTGGATTGCATGATTGTTTTTTCAAAACTTACCGCTTACTAAATTTTCAGTGATGTCATTGTGTGTCACCAGAGTCAGAAAATTTTGGGAAATACCACACGGGCTTGTTTTGATCACACTAGTTATTGTGGTGTGTGCTTGACAGGGGAAGTGGGCCAGCATTTGTATTTCTGCGATTTCCTCACTCCTCATGTGCTTCAAGCTGAAGATACAGAGTATGGGCAGGCATTAAAAGTGATCACACTCATCTCATGGAAAGCACCGGATTTATCTTGTTTATTTTCCCCACTATTGTTCGGACTTTCACATGGGTACGCTCATAGCCACTCCCACCCCCTCGCCCCTCCTTGCTGCGATTGTTGTGTGGGTGTTACCTTAACACTCAAGTCAAGGTGTCTTTGGTATCTCTGTGGCTCACTGCTTCCTGGGTTCGGTTCTGTCGAATGCATGGCATTTATTATATTAAGGGATGATTGAATGTAATTGATCAGTGATGTGTTTTTTGTCATTTACCCTCTCTTGGACATTTGTTTAGAGATATTCTTGTGAAGCTTTTTTCACTTCTGAGTAGGCAACGTGACAACCGATTCTTCCACTCCACAGACAAATAACAAACACCAAACTACACAGTTAGTCAAACCTGTCTGGACAGGTGGCTAAAACAGATCGACATCAGAATGTGTGTGTGTGTGTGTGTGTGTGTCAGGTATTTGTCAAGAAAAAACACCATGGGCTTTTGATTTGGTTTTCCCCTTTTATCTACACATAAATGATTACAGTACATTGTGCAGTCATGTTTTAATTGTAGATAGATTGATTGTGACAATAATTGTACCTACAGTCGCGTTGTGATTGTAGGCAGGTTGATTGTATTAATATTTGTACCTAAAGTCATGCTGTGATTTTAGGTAGGTCGATTGTATTAAAATTGTACCTACAGTCATGTTGTGATTGTAGATTGATTATATTAATAATTGTATCTATGGTGATGTTGCAATTGTATTAATAATTGTATGATTGCATCAATAACTGTACCCCCAGTCATGCTGTGATTGTAGGTGTGTTGATATATTAATAATTGTATCCACAGTCGTGTTTTGATAGTAGATAGATTGATTATATAAATAATCGTATCAACATTGATGTTGCGATTGTAGGTAGGTTGATTGTATTAATAATTGTACCTACAGTCATGTTGCGATTGTAGGTAGGTTGATTGTATTAATAATTGTACCTACGGTCATGTTGCGATTGTAGGTAGGTTGATTCTATTAATAATTGTATCTACAGTCATGTCTTGACGGTAGATAGATTGGTTCTATTAACAATCGTATCGACATTGATGTTGCGATTGTAGGTAGAATGATTGTATTCATAATTGTACCTTCAGTCATGGTTTGATTGTAGGTAGGTTGATTCTATTAATAATTGTACCCACAGTCATATTTTCATTATAGGCACGTCGATTGTACTAATAATTCTCCAATCCAAGAAAAATAAGTAGTGGTCATACATATTAAAGCGCACAACAGGATAATTATCTTGTGTCCACAAGGTCCTCATTTTGTGATTCTGTCCTATAAAGGAGGAGACCTTCAGCACATTGTGGACATTGATGGAGCTTTTTCGATGCGCTTCATAGATACAGTTTAAGTCATGAGCATGAGGGCATGGATATATTATTGGCTGTGGCTTCCAGTGCCCCAGCACTGGAACATCATCTCTACACATCAGGGTTGACTTGACATCTGCTCTGACATCACTTCAGGAGTCACTATTCACGTCTATTATTAAAAAGAAAAGAAAAACTACTATATCAATAAAACAAGAGATGAATACATAGACATTATGTATATGCACATCCAACTACATATCAACTTCAGTTTCATATGTCCACAGCAGGGAGATGGCTGTCATGTGTAAATATTCGCAGTCGGTTATTTACTTTCCATTTCTGTATTGTGCATAACGACCCACTTAAATCGCTTGAACACCTGGACAGTGTATTACAGGTGTCCGTGTTTGTAAGAAAAAATGCAGCTTGCAGTCTTAAATCCTTGCACTGTGCAGTCACTCTTTGAATCTCAAACCTCGCACCAGGATCAGCAGCCAGCCATTACATGATAAATAAATAAGTCTCTCCTCTCTCCTCCTGAGCAGTTAACAAAAAGTCATCCGCAGTGTGCAAGGTACATGCCTGACTGAGTACGTCCTGTCTGTCTGCCTTTTTATCCTTATTGTTAATTGAACGGTAAACTTAGAATCTTATTTTCAGTGTGCTCCTCCTGCTGCACTTGTGGTTACTAAATATGGTCACCAATATAATGATAACAATGATCCAAAGTTTATTTGATGGCTGGAGTGTTCCTCTAAACAGCCATAACAGTGAACATACTTGCTTTGTGTGCAAACACTAACATGTGGAAGCATTAGCATTTATTCTGTTCATGAAAAGGGAAATAATAAAGAAAAAGATAAATGATCCTGCAGCCATGAAAGTCAAAGATTAAGTAAGTCACACCAACAAGATCTGAGCTGGATCTATCGGTCCAGATCCACAACAGAGCTGCTAGGGCTCCCCATACTCCATCAAGATCTTGGCAAATATCTTATATCTGTTGATGTTCAAATCCTATATTCAGACGAAAGATTATTATAATGATATGAATTGTGCTTTGGTAGTTTTTGCATGGAATCCATGCTTAGCTGCCTTCCAGTGAAAGGTTTAAACTCCAGGAAAACACTTTTCATGACGTAACTATCTCCACTTCACTCTTGACCTCTTGCTTCCTGGTCCAAAACAACATGCCTGCTGTATCATCAGTTTCCACCCGCGCTTAGATCAAAATGTGAGATATCGTGTGCATAAAAGCTGACACATGATCATAAAAACATTTAATTGAATGATATTTCTATCCAATGATTCATAATCTACTACAGATTAGGAATCACCTTAAGCGGCCCCTTGTCTAAATGAATGATGTAATATCTGAATCTGGATGTAAAGGCAGAATATTGTGTTGGCAGACAAAATTCTGCTGCTCTTCTTATCTGATCTGAAGTATAAAGATCATTTTAAACAAATACAAACATCTCATCAATTTCTCCATTTTGTTGAGCCAGTCCTCCATCACATGATCACTTTTGACCTCTGAATGTATATTTTATGATCATATAGACTTGTTGGCTTTCATCAAATGAGTGTATAAGGATTATGCCGTATTATTTTTATGCTTGTGCTTGCCTTTTCTATCCAACAATTGAAGACGACGATCAGAAAATTTCCCCACAAACTTCCACTTCCTACTTCCTTCTTTTGGACAGGCAGCTTGTGATTAGATTTAAACAGGGGAACAGTTGTTTTTTCTCTAGTAGTTTCCCCAAACTCCTTCCAAACAGAGTGAAGGAAATCTAAGAAAATTAGATGTTTGGACAGACTTAAGCCTGGTGCAGCTTTTTATATTTTCTGTCTCACAAATGTTTGACTTTTGGTACGACAGCTGTGAGAATCCCACAAACTGTTTGTCATTTATCCTTGTCTGACAGGGTCATGGCCCTCATCCGCACCTCTGCAGCAAAAGAAGGAACGAGTCTCTGTCCGTCTGTTCTCAAAGGAACTGCGGCCGTGGGAATCCTGCAAACACACGCTGCACGTTCGGCCACAGAATGCCTATGTTTGAGATTTTGCAGCTCAGTTCAATCGGTTTGTCACAATCACAGCAGACAAAAGGTTTTTCCAGTTTAACAAGATGAGAGTTTGCCAAACTGACATAACCTTTGTGAATATTTTATACGACTGACAGATAACACAAATTAACGATTATATATAACTGTTATATTAACTAAATAACTATTATAGATTAATATATAATGTGAACATGGAGGAGTTTATCATTTAAATATTGGTTTCAGATCATCAGCTTCAAAGTTTAAATTCTCCTTTTATTTAAGATTATGTTTTTTGGCATTGCTGCTTTCTTGTGATAGTTACTGTAGAGAGACCGACAAGAAGGACAAGACAGGGAGATAGAGGAGGTGACACGGTACAAAAAGTACAGGCCGGAACTAGCAGCACTGCGTTACATGGTGTTTGCTCTTGACCAGTGAGCCAGAAGTTAAGTAAATAATTTATTTAGTATATTTAGCCAGCCATAAAGTCTTTTTAGCAGATTTTAAAGTGATAATCCTGAACTTTTTGCTTACAAAAAAAATCTAAATTTAACACAAATTTTCCAACCCATGTTTGTTGAAAACAATAGATTTTTAGTTTTTCACACATCCTTTCTGATCTAAATGACAGTACAGCAAAAAATATGTATATTGTAAAAAATACTGTCGCAGAAAACACAAGGATATCAAAAAAAGAAAAGTGTGGAGGTACAAGTCTTGACGGGACAGTATTTGAAAAAGTAGTGCCGTGGTTCAGAGGACAGCATCAGGTAAATAAAAGGGCCAACGCCAAATCGTTGTTGAGCCGTAATCTTTCCAAACACTGCAGCACTACAACAACAGCAAAAATTTGTGGTCCCCATATCATCACATTCATTCGTTTGGCAATGTCAAGGAGTGTAATCATCTTGCCTAAACTGTTGCAAAATGCTTACACAATGTTTGCATTATTGTGTATGAGTTCCTTATCATTTGGTGCCCTAAATTTCTTCTTTTTTTTTGCTCAGCTGTAAGTGCATAAAATGTAACTTAATTAATGCTTCACGTTTGACAGTAACAATTTTTAAACAATGCATTTCAGTTTTTTGTTGCCGAGAGTGAGACTAAATCCTTTTACAATCTGTCAGTGAGTGCGTCAACTAGCTAGAAGCCAAAAAAAAAAGGCCGGAATACACCTTGTAAGAGAGGTAAACGTACTCAAGTTTTCCTTTGATGACGTGCATTCGGCTCTCCCTTGGAACCAGGCTCTCTCCAACCTAAATGGAATGGAACCCTAATTAATGTCATTGATAACACCTGGATTTGTCCTACTTTCATCATTATTGACTGTCAGAATGACTGCTGGGAAAAATGTCCATTACACCAGGACTGGGGGGGACCAAGACTTTAGAACAGTACTGTGTATATATAAATATATATATATATATACATATATCTAAAAAACGCTAAACTGAACCTGTGAACCTATCAATACATGACAAGCTTAGAGATCACCTTCAGCTAACTAGTAGCTGTTTAACGATTTTGTATTTGGTGTATGTGTGTGGTGTGATGTGTCTGCCAAACCTGCTGGCTGTAGCACTATAGCACTAACCGCCACTTTTAGCTTGGGAAAAGCTTTGGACAAGATTGGAAAACTAAATTGTAGACAACCAACAAGAGCTATTTATATTCATATTTATATAAAGTATATTCCTTCATATTGTATCTATAAACAAACAGATGATTTTTTAAGATTGTTTCTTATTTTCTGTCTGTCTATCTATACAGAATATATACTTTCTGTGTGTATGTATATATATATATCTTTTTATTTCAAAAATTTTCCTGTAAAACAAAATAAAGAAATGTAAAGAATTAATGACGTGTGCCATTTTTTCCTATCTGAATCTCTTGGTGATCTGTATATTTTTATTCTACATTGATTTCTTTGTACATTTTCCATAATTGCTGATTTTCTAAATGTACAGGTGTGTGCTGTGTTGTGAGCGTTTAGTTAGGGGGAAGATATGAGCCAACAGTCTGTGATCACACAGGGAGAAATCTGTTTTGAGTAGATGCAGATGCACATTCCTCTGCTGGTCGTCATCTCAGAGGCCCAACATTTAATGGAAAGCGTCAAAGTCTTCAGCTGGAATGTTCTGGAAAGTCCTACGGAATACTATAGTTAGGCATGCATGGACACACAGACACACAAAAGTCACAAACTGTTGATCCAGCCACCTCACCGCCTTGATATCTGATCCTCTGTTTGTTCTAACTGCCATGAATACCATTTAAACTTGTTTCTAGCGTTACCTGAAGCTTTTCATTCATTAAACAGTGACTATGTTATCATCACCAGTTTGGGAGGGCTGCCTGTTTATGCTGATGTCACGTGACTTATGAGGATTATCCATTTTACAGTAATCTGCATACAACAGTCCATATTCCTGCCATCCTCTCTGTCAGGCATTTCACTCTATGTGACTTTGCAAATACTTTTCCACACAGGCTGCTTGACTATTTTGAAGACAAACATACAAAAAAATAACATAAATAAATAAGACCATAAATTATCTTTTCCTCTCAAGTTAAGTCATTTTTGATCAAAATGCAAAGGTGCGTTTATCACTGTTCAGCCTCTGCGGTGTTATTTTGAAGGATAAGGCACCAATTAAAATATGTTGATATGTTTATAATCTCCATAGTTTTTTGTTTCGTTATGCTGATATGCATATTCACTGTGATTGATAAAGCAATGTCTGACTTTCCAAGAATTAGGGATACTATAAATGTCAGCCAACATAGCTAGCGATTGCGATTGCGTATATTTTCATTTATGGCAATACTGTAACAATAAACTTATGACATTAATGCGACAGCCATAAATCAATACGTTAATCTCTGCCATAGGACAGAAAAACTTTTGCTTTTAATAGTTTAGTTACAATAGTTTGTGTGCTAAAATAGAAAAATAAAATAAAATAAAATAAAATAAAATAAAATAAAATAAAATAAAATAAAATTAGTCATTAGCAATTTCTAACACTTAATAATATGAAAAGACGTGTGAATGAACATTGAAGTTGTCAGGAGTTCACAATCCTTTTGATTGAGATGACCATGTTTTACATTAGTGTATGCTTAAGTACAGAGGGCTTCTGGACACCCTAATGAAAGGATGAACCATTTTTTTAGTTGAAGGTGCAGTCCTGCAGTGGCTGGTTCAGTTTACCGTCTTGCTCAAGCAACACACTTCAGCAGCCGGTCTGTCCCACCTAACCTGATATGGATTTTCTGTATATTATAAAAATGGATCATATCAAGTCGCATTTTTTTTACTGAAGACTTTTTTATTTTGTAAAAACAATATATCTATGTACACAAAAAACTTTTTACAATCATTGTTTACAATATTGGAACATGAGGAAGAGCTTTCACTCCAGCAGAGATGTGACGGTTTGTTACAGTGATAATATTACTGTGTTAATGCTGATATACTGACAGTATTCATATATATAGCAGGAGTATTTTCATCAGAACTACCTTGAAGTATCTCATATCTTACATTAACTGATTAGCTCATGTTGAGTACACAGAATGCATCGTTTGCGCTGGCTGCCAGTAATGTAATTGGAACCACTGGGTATTGGCATGTACTGTATGTCCTGAAAATTGGGAAAGAGCTATTTCAAGTCACCATGCACAGAAGGCACCAAACGAACCAGTCAAACCAAAAAGAAGCGATTTAAGAGACATCAATCAGTGAGATTGAGCAATATTACTGTATATATAACTTCACTTTGGTGGAGCAGCTGGAGATGGCTTTCCAACTTGCTGTGAGATGATGATGATGATGATGGTGGTGGTGGTGGTGATGATGTTTCATCTTTTTTAATTCCAGCGCTGCAGGAAAGTCAACCAAAAGAGGGCTAGCAAAGTCAGGAAGAGCTCATGAGTCTTTCTTTGGGGGGTGGGTGTGGGGGGATTTGAAGTAGGAGGTGAGCCCTGTCCTGTCCTGGTTCTCCTCAGAAGCTGAATAGGTGGCGTTGGTCTTGAAGAAAATTACACAGATCATCCATTTTAAAATCAGCTCCCAGGACTGTGTACTGTGCATCTTCTACTTCGTCTGCTGCAAAAGAGAAGCAAATCCACGGTCAGGTGGAAACTACAACACGTGACAAATAGCAAATAAAGCATTATTCTGACCATTCAGATTATGATGGTTTACACAATAAATGGTTAAATTCAATAGAAAAAGATGCCACAACTATAAACTGTGAACTCCTTGTGCCTCACACGAATACAGTCACTATGAGCAAACACATGATGTTTTATAAATAAATGCATGCATGTAATTATTTTTAATTATTGTTCTTAATACTAATAATACTAGTAAATAAATGATGTATTTCTCAAAAGATTTAACAATGCTATCTGTTGTTGCCCTGGCCTTTACTTTTATTACACTTAATTACCAACAGTCAAATTTAAACAGATTTTGAACATATTACAGACTATATTTTATTTCACACAAAGTCTGTGGAGTAAACAAAGCAGAGAAGCTCCTCCTCTCTAACACAAGGAGTTCATGTAGACAGTATTTCATTGATGACATCACTGCCTTACACAATCATTTCCATATCACGATTTGAATTTGATTCAGTTGTGGCACTCTAATTTAAAACTACATAAAATTATTTATGGTGACATCAATATTCCTATTTCACAAAACAAACACATTAGCCTTCATCTAGCTGTGATGTCATCTCATTTTGTCTCTGTGTGACAACTGTACGAGGACATTTGTCCATCATCTAGTAACATTTACCTGAGGATGAGTCACTCCAGCTGCTTCTAGGGCTGGAGACACTGTATGATTCCCTGCATTCTTCATTGTTCAGGAATCCCCTGCCGGTTAAACTGTTTGTTGGCCAACGTCCGTCTTTCTCAATTTGCTGGCAAATCTGAAAGAGCAGCACTGGAATGAGTATGGCCGAAAAGGAATCTCCCATAATCAAATACTAAAGTTATCATTTTGGAATTAGCAAACCAGCTACTCTTGCTAAAATTGAGCAAACACAGGCATTCCTGATCATGAACAACGCAGGGTGGTAATAGTAGGAATTCAGGGGACGGAGCTTACCTTAATGAGATCATAATCCTCTTCAAAATCTGGACCATTCAGAAGGGAGCGGGAAAGAGAGGGAGAGAGGGGAAATGACATGAGTATGAATGTAAACCACATATTCAAGCAGTCCACGAGCGCTCGTTTTTCCAGGGTGTGTTTGCAGTGTGTGGATGTGTTGTTGTCTTACCAAATGTGTATTCAGGGGAAACTTCAAATCTTCGGCAAGGCTCATTTGTGCTGTCTGGCCCAATCTCAATTGACATAGACCAGTCTGGAACATCTGAAATAAAATTGCGATCTGAAAGAAGATTCAACAATAGCATGAATAAACATGAGGCTCCAGCCTTTCATCACACACACACACACCTTTTGTAAATATATTGAAAACCCGTAAAGATTGGACTTGGTCCGTGGCTTTCTTACGTTGGTTGTCTGTGCTGTCCACTGTGCTTTCCTGTGTGGATGATGTGTCTTCAGGTGACTCGTTCTCCATGCCAATAGGAGACTGGGCATCGCTGTAGTCCGTGTCCTCAGATTTGACACTCTGCAAAGACAGAAGGCACATTTTTGTACAATTAATGGAAGGTAATATGCAGAAGCTTCAAAGCAGCTTATTTGGATCAATATGAGGGCGAGATTAAAAAATGTGTTCTGAACAGAGTCATGACAAACATTTGTTTACCTTCTGTCGTGCTTTTCTGTCCTTTGATTTTCTCCGCTGATCTGTGCAGGTGGGAGGACAATAACAAATAATTACTCCACTGCTGGCCTCTTCCAATCATTTCAAAAAGATGGTGTTGGACACTGGTGTGAACCCAGATTCCTCTGACTTCTCTAACCTTTAGATCTTGCAGGGACCGGCAGCAGCCTGTAGACGCGCACTGCTTGCTGGCCTTTGTTGACACTCTTGTCTTTTACTTCCACAATGTCAGGCAGCGAGTTCATGGCACACCGGAAGTTGGCTTTCCACGTCTTTGGGTCAACGCTCTGGCCCTCAATGAATTTTCCTACAAAGAGTTTTTGATATTAGTTTCATTTATGCATCTAATTTGTTTGAAAATACGTACGGTTACAGTGTGTGTGTGTGTGTGTGTGTGTGTGTGTGTGAGTGCGTGCTGGAGGCTCACCTGTATGTATGGCCCATCTCTTGAATAGAGAGGCGTCTTTGTCCATCTCCCAGCCATGCCGAGCAGCATGCTTCCAGGGAATGCTGAACATTGTCTTATCCTGCACGAGACAACGATCACCACAATGAGAACGGCTGCTCAAATTATTAACAAACAAATAAAATAACAGTATGAACACTTGTACGCGTCTAAAAGCGTGGCCATAAATAAAGTTGGTAAAACATTAGTCATTGGACAAATGTCAAGCATGCATCATTTTTTTTAATAAACACTCATGTTTCTGTATGAAGCAGATTCTAATCTCTCTCTGACATGCTGACATGCTTTATCTGACATGCTTTATCTAATTCCAACTTGCAGGTGAAGTGGAGATAAAATGTGCCTCTGCTCTCCTTCAACCGGCACTCACTATCATAAATCAAGAATGAATAAGACCAGCCTGGGAGACCGGGGCCAAACCACCATTTCAGCTACACTTTACAGAGCGGATCTGGTTTACCAACGTCTGAAAAACGATGGCTCTCCGATCGCCTGACATTTTCTGGCCTTTAATGTATTTCCTTATACAGTGCCTGCTGCTTGAACATTAGAATAACATGCAAATAGTGTCCAACCCAGGGGATTTTACTTTGACCTGTACCACTTAGGGAGTAACAACTTTCTAACAGCATTTATTACAAATATTGTTATTTTTGTGTTTTTTTTTCACACAAATTCAACTTTGGGATGATGACAGCCAAACACTTGCTCACCTTGTCTATCCACCTGAGACCTGGAATGTTGTTGGACTCAATCTGCTTCTCCAACCACGGCCTCATCCTCATCCTTGCCACCGGCATGTTTGGCTGTAATGAAATAAGAGAGGACATGAGCACATGTGGGACGAGCTCCCCCGACCTGCAAGTAAGATTTACCACAACAGGTTTGCCGCGCAACAGCACGCAATGAGTTCAAGGCGAGGGCACCAGGCGGAGAGCGTAAAGTGCGTAAAGTAAACTCCGAATTGGCAATGAGGTCAATTGCATTAATAACACACTGCGATCCAGAAGTTAAGAGAGTAGACCAAAAAAACCCAAACAAACAAACAAAAAAACACACACTGTGCAAATTGATCTCTCTGTCGTTAAACCAAACATGATGCACCCTGGACGCTGTCTCGCCTCTTCCTGATTACCCGCTTACAAAGTCCCACACCCCCAAGTAATTATCAGACCGAGCGATGATTTCAAATAAACAACAAACTCACTAAATGCAGGAGCTTTCAAACTTAATTGCTGTGTATTTGCTCAAGCGGCAATCTCTGCATATATACGGAATCCTCGTAAAATCCAAAAGATAAACTTAAAAAAAAAAAAAAAAGAATAAAAGTGATATCAATTAAAATAAAGACTTACAGCTGCAGGGTTTGTTTGCTCTGTGAAATAGTAGATGTAGATATAGATATAGTCCGTTTCGGATTAAGTTAGTTGCTGTGGAGCTTCTCCTGGTCTTTTTGCTATCAGCGACTGAGAGTTTTTGAAGGACTAACTGGTTAGTGTGGCGCATTTATTTTTATATGCCAGGACGTGGATTTCCCCTAGCACGCCGACATAGAGGACGGGCTAAACACTACAAAAAGTGTCCATAACCGTCAGTCTCAGGAAGATGAGTTTCAAATAACGTTTCCAGGCATGTGCCATGTAGTGAAAGGCTGTTTTGCTGCTTTATGTAGTCCTGTATTTGGATAAAAATGAGCGATAACAGAGCGTTCAAACGTATTTTTTAAAAAGTTGTTGTGGTTATTTTTTACAGTGTGGCGGGCATGCGCATTGCAGGGCAGACGCGGGTAGGTCTAGCAGTGCCATCTGATTTCCGAGAAATCACACAGTTGAAACCAAGAAGGAAGTTAAGCACAATAAGCAGCTATTGCAGCATCAAGTTTGGAAGACGTGTGAAACTTGTTGCAGCCTCAGATTGCAAATAACAATAATCATTATAATAATCAATTAATTTACTGAATAGCAGTAATGTGTTAAAGTAATTCTTAGAGCTTATTATTTACTTCATCTTAATCTTATGAATGAATTCGCCATTGAGTCCACTTTAATGCAAACAGTTCAGAGCAGTTTGGATAAATTTTATGTGCAATTTATGGGTAATTTAAAAAAAGCACGTGAAAACGTCTTCAAAAACTCAAGTTCTGTTCCACTGGTGAGTGAAACCCACTACAGTGACCCTCTCTTAAGCAATGACATTTTAAATACATGGGTGCTATTTTGCACAAATTTACCCAGCATGCACCTTGATGCATTTGATATCTTTGGAAACCCTGGGCTTTTTACTAGGATTTAATGATTAAATCTTTATGAAGACTTGCCCTTTGTTTGTTAACTCAGAATGTAATGTGCACATATGTCATATGTCATTCTAAAATAATGCAATAAACTCCCGTGCACACTGATCCAAAATTAGGGTCAGGTCAGGTTACTTTGAAATGTACCTTTTACGGAACACAAATGCATGTCAATTTTTGTAATTGATAACGTAATCCATTGGATTACAAAAAATGTAGTCTGATCTGACTACTTTTCCATGACTTCAAAATCAAACAATGAGAACATCGCACTTTGTACGAAAAATCTATCTTGAAACATGTGAAGATTCTAATTGCAAATAAAATGCATTTAGCGTATCCAACATTTTGTCAATCAAACAAAATCAAAAAAAGTATGAGCACAAACTACAGGTGCACTGTGTGTATTCTACAACATGTGGGAGGCTGTTTTTCAAAGGCTACGTGGAAGAACACAAGTCAAAATTTGACCATCGGTTGACGAACATTGGTTATTGTGGAAAAAAGTTGCACAATAAATATGGCACAACACTGACATTTTAAAGATATCATTTAAATGTACAAATGCAATTCATAACAATGATTTAATTGGATTTTATTTTTCAAATGTAGTCTGGGTTGATCATAATTGCTTTTGTAATCTGACTGCGTTATGATGAGTACATGTATACCTTTGATAACCAGTCCTGCCCAAAGTCCATCCCGCAGCATGGCATGATAAACATGTAGGGACCAACCCTTCAAGACAAACAGCAACTTAGGAAGAAGTGGAGCATTTACAAGAAATGATGTAGTAATTTAAGTCACCGCTAGGGGTACCGTGCGCCGACTCTCACGCATGGAACGGAGGCAGCGTCAGTAAATAAAGAATGCAGACACACGCCCACACACCCACGATACTCGCTCTGTGAGTGTGTGTGTGTGTGTGTTTGAGTGTTTAACCCTCAATGTCTCCAGCGAAGAGAAAGATGTCTCCTGCACGCAAAAGTGTCCAAAATTCATGATACGATTTGACATCTCGGCAGGTAATCTTTTGATAATTTCCCCGTTACAGCACATTCGTGACTTATATAATATAACCGGCTGGGTGCACGGCGAGGTCGTTTTCTCCGTGGGAATTTGGAAAACCCCACACCAGAATATGAAGCTGCAGCGTTAACGACACTGCCCCGCGTTGACTCATAGACCACGTGATCTGGGCATGCACGTGATTCTCGGGGGCGCGCCTCAGGAGCTGGGAATTTTCCCCGGGAGTTTTTACCGGGGACTCTGAGGGATTTCACAGCAATCGGCATCTGGACTGCAAATGGAAAATCATTTCAATTTTTATGGCATTTGTGTCAGACAAGACGATGCGGATGCTGGTCTCCAACAGGATTTCCCAAAGATTTCTAGATGTATTTGGGATCATTTTATACAGATTTTCCCAGAATGCATTTCGTTATCTTTGGAAGCTGCTGGGATGTCCTTAGAATTTGGTGTCCTTTGGTGTGTCTAATCTATCCATAATCAATTTTTCATCATCTGTAAAAACGAATCCGACCACACCTACACTGTGAACGAGAATGTTTATTTAAACATGAAGCATGTGGTGTGAATATATTTAAAATACAATAATCTCATTTATATTTAAAAAATGCCACAGTAGAACATAGCTCTAGAATACTAGAGCCTTTGCTATTATCAATAAATATAATTAAAATTGCAATCAGTGCGAAACAACTCGTCTACAATATGCTCCATTATATTTATCAATTTGAAATTTAATCTTAAA
>OMNV01011645.1:44262-57049 GCA_900303265.1 Brotula barbata | reverse complement strand
CTTTATGTTGCTCTTTGATACTTTCATCTGATAAATGATGTCTTTATGTTGCTCTTTCAAAGTCAAAGTCAGCTTTATTTGTCAATTTCTTAACATACGCAAGACATACAAAGGAATTGAAATAGCGTTACTCACTATCCACGGTGCAGACAGGTAAGGACATTTCTTAACCAAAACAATAAATACTAAACAGTAAAGTGCATAGGCACAACATACAGACAGACATGTCCTAACACTAAATAACAATAACTAAAGTGCACTGTAAACACAGGGCAAAGAAGTAAACAATATAGGTAGTGAGTGGGGGTTAGTGAGTAGCAGCAAAAGTTTTTATAAGTTGTATAAGTTAGCAGCAAAGTTCGCTGTTGAAATTGGTGTGCAATGGAATAATAGTAATAATAATAATGTAATAGTAGTGCAAGACTGTCCTTCATTAGAGTGTTCACACGGAATCCTAGGGCGCGGGCCCGGGTGGAGCCGCCGCGGGTGCAGATCTTGGTGGTAGTAGCAAATATTCAAACGAGAACTTTGAAGGCCGAAGTGGAGAAGGGTTCCATGTGAACAGCAGTTGAACAGAGTACAGAGTGTGTGTGTGGGGGGGTTTAGCTTCCTGACAGCCTGGTGGATGAAGCTGGGGGTAGAGAGGGGAGAGAGTTCAACTTCCTGACAGCTTGGTGGATGGAGCTGTTGGTGAGTCTGGTTGTGTGGGAACGGAGGCTCTTATATCTTCTTCCAGAGGGCAGGAGGCTGAACAGGTTGTGTGCAGGGTGGCTCGCATCGTTCACAATCGTGAGCGCTTTGCGTGTGAGGCGGGTGGTGTATATGTCTTGCAGGGAGGGGAGTGGGGCACCAATGATCTTACCAGCTGTATTCACTATGCGCTGCAGGGCTTTTCTGTTGTAGTCAGTGCAGCTGCCGCCCCACACAGTGATGCAACCAGACAGGATGCTCTCAACGGTGCCTCGGTAGAATGTACACATGATGGGTGGTGGTGCACTCGCCCGCTTAAGTTTGCGTAGGAAGTAGAGGCGCCGCTGGGCTTTCTTCACCAGCGATGCAGTGTTGGTGGTCCAGGAGAGGTCCTCACTGATGTGCACGCCCAGGAATTTGGTGCTGCTCACTCTCTCTACAGCAGCACCATCGATGGTCAGTGGCGGGTGTTGGGTGTGGCCTCTCCGGAAGTCGACAACAATCTCCTTAGTCTTGCTGACATTCAGTAGGAGATTGTTGTCCTTGCACCACGAGGTCAGAAGGTTGACCATCCAGACTATTCAAACTATTATACCACCATTTTAATACAGAACGCACTGAAACTTGTTTAGGACTTGAAAGCCAAGATTTTAGAACAAGTGTAATAGGAAGTCAAAAACTGGAACCTCCTTGTTGGCCTCTCAGTGAGGAGTAAAGGGAATGGGCTGGTTTAGACTTCAGTCATCTCATGTAATTGCAGTGAACAAAAAAGTCCAGCAGGTGGCGGTAATGAGCATAAGGGTGTCTGCCAGCCGCCAGGAACAAAAAAGAACGAGAGCGAGGCCATGAACAAAGGCGAGAAGAACGAGTAGAACAAGAAGAACACGAAGCCGATGATGATGGCGACGAAGATGTCCATGTTGTTACGTTATTAAGCTTCATTATGTACAGTGAGACTTGTGTGAGTCCGAAGAGACGATGTGTGGACGTACGATGAAGTTTTTCCTACGTCAGGACGCCGCTCATATCCGGTGGTCCCACGGTACGAACAGCAGGAGCAAACTGACCGAGGCTCTAACAGGTGCACACGCACACACACACACACTCAAACACGTTAAATGCTGATAAATTAAT
This sequence comes from Brotula barbata, assembly GCA_900303265.1. NCBI lineage: Eukaryota > Metazoa > Chordata > Actinopteri > Ophidiiformes > Ophidiidae > Brotula > Brotula barbata. Next base: position 55,225 of record OMNV01011645.1, on the reverse strand, counting down.
AGTACACGTTCAAGTAAAATGGTCAGGGTTATTTACATTATTTTAGATCAATTTAATGGGCCGTTATTTTTTAGTTATCCTTATTTGCATACGTTATGATAAAATATTACACAGTAAATAATAGTAATAATCAAGACAGAAATGTAAACAATTTAAATTAAACCCAGTCAAGATTATATTTAGATAACATATAGTTTTTAAAATGTGTTTTGAAAGTTATTAAATATGACGATGACTTCAAAGGACAAATCCAACTTTTGCTGATATAGTTTACGTTCATTAACTGAAGGCTGCTCATGTTGAACTTGGCCACCTCTTGAACCCTTAGGTCCCATTGATATGATTGAGGCCGACATAGTCATGAGAGGTCGAGACCCCAAAGAGCCAATCATGGCTCATCCTCCCGACACAGACAGTGATATCAGCCTGCAGGAGTGGCTTGAAGGAGTCAAAGGTCACAGCAAGGGGATCAAACTCGATTTCAAGAGGTACGAAAAGTACAGGGGAGTAAGGAGAACAATTACTCAAGTACTGCGCAGTTTTCCGGTTTAGTAACTGCTCATTTTGGAATGTGAAATAAATTTTCATGCAAAGTAAAACAAGAAAGTAGCTTAAAAGTAGCTTGAAAGTAGCTTGAAAGTGTCATAAGAATGCCTGAATGCATCAGGAAGACACAGCATGGCCGTTTGTGTTACCTGATGACAATTTCAATGTAATTTTGTTGTAAAACATAATAATGAGTCAACGTTTTTGTTTTTTTTTCAACATCGTGCAGGCCTGAATCTAAAGTGTTTCAATTTAATGACCTGTCATTCTTAGTCACCATGGAAACATTTGAACATTTGATAGAAATGGTCATCACGATTTGGCATCATTTTCTCAGGCAGTGTGTGTATGTGTGTGTAAGTGTGTGATAGTGTTTTTGTCTGTAGCAATGAAGCAGTGGCGCCCTCTATGGTCCTGCTGGAGGAGGTGCTGGGTGAGTCCAGCTGTCCTGTGTGGCTCAATGCCGACATCCTCCGTGGTCCTGGGGGACCGGACATCCATCTGGACACCCAGGGGTTCCTGGCTGCTGTTGGGACTCTCTCCATACACACTGTGCTCTCTCTTGGCTGGACCACCGGATGGAGGCCTGACACTCATAATCCAGGTGATGACAATGAGCTCCAGTCGCCGTGGTTACGAGGAGCCTTTTGTTCTATGGGTGGTTACTGATCAGAAACGGACTTTTAAACTCAGAAAGAGTTAAATAAGAATTAAAAAGCCTCATATAAACCCTCAACTGGCTCACAGGCTCTGGCCATGACTCAGTTTATGATCCGACACATAACATACGATACTTAATACACCAACAGCAAGTAAGAAATAGAAAATAAACATTTTAGCCTGTGCAGATTTTAATAATATAAACTTTTTTTGTGGGGGTTTGTTTTACCCCCATCCTCCAAAATTCAGACCTGGAGACCTGGAGTTGGCCCCTGTGTCCACCGGTCCGCATAGTTAGAATGAGTTTAATGTTCTGTATACAAAGACAGTAAAGAGACTTCCTTCCCTAATTTGAATAGATTGACGGAGCATCACACCGACTCTGGGTGTAATTCGCCGTGTGTTACTGAATCCTGCGTCCGTCTATAAGCGATGACATCATCTGTCTCTCACAGGTTACAGCTGGGACGAGGTGCGTGAGATGGAGCAGATATGTAAAAACCTCAAACATCCCGTCAGCTTCCCGGTGCGAGCGGCCCTCCTGGCCCAGTCTCTACCCCAACTGACATGGCTGCTGCAACAGTCAGACAGGTAGCATGACAACACCTGGTGAAAGGAAGCCTCAGTACGTTCATCTGAAGTGATTGACAAGAGGCAGAACACACACACGTGTGCGCCACCAGCTCTTCTAAATGAACACGGCTGTTTTCCCACTGCGATCTTTGACGAAGCTCGGTTGGATCTGTGGGATGAGGCTCACGGAGGCCTTTAGCCTGGTCAGTCACAGCTTTACAAGGGCCCACTTCATATACCAGACTTCAGCCTGTAGTTGTATTATTTTAGTACTTGGCCCTAACGTAAAGCAACTTGGACATACTTACCTTAAAGTTATCCTTGATTTGACTTTATCGTATGTGGTCTGTAGCCAGCCGGTCGGCCTGAATAAATAATACTGGGTGATGGACGGAATCCATTAAAAGTCTTGATGCGATAAAGTTTCAAGACTTTTGTCCAGTTTGTACAGATAAAATGAATTTATTGAGACATAACAATCTGTCTGCTGAGACCCCCCATCCTTTTTCTCTGGACTTTAGATTCTCTGAAGTTATTCTGCTGTATTGTGATGTAATTTAACATGACACATATAACATAATGTGTGTGTGTGTGTGTGTGTTATAGGTACACTCTTACAGTTTGGACCGGGAAGGACGACAAGTTTCAAGTGGAGGACCTCGTCCGCTACAGAGAAGACTTTGACATCAGCAGGATCTACTATGATCTCCCAGAGATCCAGAGGGCTCAGATTGTTGAATCACTTGAAGGGCAGAAATGAAGCCAATCGTTGTCAAACGACAGAGACAGAGACAGAGACAGAGACAAACCACTAATATTATGGATTCCTGTTCAAATGGAGTGCAGACTGTGAGAAAAAACGTATTTAAAACTAAACATGAAGTAGCTTTAATTTATAGCCTGTAGCTGCTAAGTACCTCAAATATCACCTCTGCTTGCTCTTCTTCTTGTTCTGTTGCCACAGCAACATGTCCCTGACCTCACGCCTGCCAGGAGCGGGTTTATTTCCAGTAATCAGGATTAGACCTCAGCTTTAAGTGGTCGGTTCAGGAGCTCCGCCCAGCCGCGGCCGCTCCGTTCCTCGTACCAAGTGTGTTCCCCAAAACGGCTCTTTACATCCGGTTGGGAATAATCCATATACAGCATAAAGCTATAAATAGTCCAAACATTCCTCCATATGTGGCGTTAGTTAGCCTGTTAGTTTGTTATTCATAGTTCCCAGCTGTAAACTCCTGTTTAGGCCTGGCTGCGTTAGCTTTGTCTTTCCTAATTAACCAGCTAGGAGTTAACAAGATTATTGTATCTGGGATTTATGAAGCCACATCCAGAAACACCCCCTTGTGAGTGGATGCTGGTTATCTCCTGATAAACTGTCATAATGAAGGGCTGAACGTCTCATGACTTTATGTGAATCTCTCACCTCTTTACGCCGATTGCAGTTTTCTGTCAGTTTCCTGTGATGCATCATAGTGTTGAGGTCACAGTGTCCTGTCAGAGTGACACATCCTCTAACTGTTGTGGACAATAGTGGAATAATTTTTTTTAAAAATCGGTCCTTTGTGCTCCTTTGATATTGATCATTTGTGAATACATAAAAGCTTCATAATGCGTGGTGAGATGGTGCTGAGATCTCTGTGCGTTCTGTGCTCATTACCATAATTACTCAAAAAGGATGATGAAATTTGGAGAAATGGCTCGGGGAAGAAGAAGCCGTGGATTCTGGTGACTGATGATGAATTTTTAATGGACTTATTAAGGTGGCACGTGCATATTTTTGTCAGTTTCCTTGAAGCTGAAACATCTCAATAAAAAATCATATTTATCCCTTGAAAAAGTAGCAGCAGAGCAAACAGCTGTGGATACATTCTGAACGGTTACTGTTTCTTAAGAATGAATAAAAATAAGAGTAATTCATCCTACTAGTTAGTTAAGATCAAAGGAGAAAAATGAACAAAAAGCACAGCTGGCTGATGTGTGTTGGAGTATGAACCATGAACATCAAACTCAGTATATCTCCACGTTTAGCTTCAAGGTACAGATCTCCATATCTTCATCTGCATATACTCATATGACCACATGACATAATCCTGCATCCAGTGAGGAGGTTTAGTTGTAATAAACTCCGTATGGTAACAGTGAAGAAGTTCCATGTGGAAAAGATTTCAACTTTTATGGATACAGAACTATCAATCAAATTCCTATTAAAGGTCTGAGCAGAATGAAATAATCTAATAATCATAAACTGTGCTGTGCTGTGCAACACGACTATTTTAGTATAAAAAGTGCTGATGTTTATGGTTTATATATGAAGGTTTTATACGTATACACTGTACATGTGTGGCTTTGTTAGGTTTCATAAATGAAAAAATGATTTTCTTCACATTCTTCTTGGCTGCAACAAGTATCAGCTTTCTAACCCGATAATCTATGACGCCCACGCTAAAATCCTAAGAAAGAAAAAAGTTTACAGAAGCACTTTAAAAAGAGATCTGCGTTGAAATACTTACACAAATACAAACACAACAACAAACCATTTAATGTGCTCGTATGAATTCAAGCGTTTGGCAAATAGCAAATCTTTTGTTCTCTCTTACAGAGAACTGACGGACACACGGCCATGTTGGATTTAATACACTCATCAGTATCTTCCTGTTGAAACTCCGTGTGACTGTTCCAGATGTGCTGGTGGAAATGACCTCACAAGTCCCATCAAACCTTTAAACTTCACTTATACTTCAATCAAGGCAATAAATGACTAAACTTTATGACTTTTCTTCTTTCAAAATGAATTTAACATTTTAATGCAAATGATGTCAGCACAAAGATTTTTTTTATCTTAGTCACAATACACACCAATGAGTACAGAGTGCACGTAGAGATGACCTGAGCGTGTTGTTACGGTTGAACCCCCGTCATGCTGTCCGCTGATGATGTCATATGTACGGTGGGTCCGTCTGGGATGGCGTTGCCTGAACTCTGACCTTCTACTGACCGAAGTTGGCCAGCTGCTGTATCTGCTCACTTTGCATGGAGTGGCGTCTCCACATCGTTTTCTTGGCGTTCACGTCCCTTTGGACCGGAGGTGCGCAGGGCGGAGTGGCCTTTGACCCCGCAGGAACTCCGTTTAGCGTCTTGCTGCTTCCGCTCGGGGCGTAGGACGAGGCGGGGCTGACTCCAATGTCTGGTATGGGGGCGTGCGGATTCAGCGGAGGCAGGTATCCGGGTCGGGTGTGGGAGATGTGATCCAGGAGCAGGGCCCCGGACCCTCTGCGCTCCAGCCCGGCGGGGTCTCGCCTGTGGACGGAGCTCTCCAGGGACTCCCTGGAGGCCGACAGGTTGGAGGAGCGGCTGTTGAAGAGTTTGTGGCGTTCGGTCCTGGAGCTCTCCGGGTGGCTGCTGCCAAACTGAGGCAGCTGGGAGTCCGAACTGTAGTGGTCAAGGCCGATGTTCCTCCAACGGACCACGTTCTGCAGAGTGGAAACGTTCATCTGTGGGAGACGGTCGGAAGAATCCTCATCCACGGAGCTGGACTCGTGAGGGAACGGGAGGCCTCGGTTCTGGAGCAGGTTGGGGTGCGATGCCGAATGTGCTGAACTTGTAGCGCTGTCGTACGACATCTTCCTGCCCAGACTTTTCCTCCTGAACCCAGTCAGACCCTCTACACCCGACCCGGTCTCTGGGGCCGCGTCGCCGGCATCAATGCTGCGCCGGTGTGAAACAGCTGGAGGTCTTCCTCCGCTGACCCTGAAGGACGGTTCCTCCTCCGGTGGGACGCTCACCGGCTCCTCTGTCAGAGAGGAGGACTTACTCTGCTGCAGGAGCAGGGAGGAGGGAGCTTTGGGCCACTTCTCCGAGCCGAGCCGGTGCAGACGGAGTAGCTTATCCACGATAGGAATTCGTAAAGCGGTGGGACGTTGACCCGGAGACGCTGGCAGAGATGCGACCGGGCCGGTTTCCGAGCCGGAACACCGAGGATCCCTCAGGCCGTGAAGGGGGCTACCGGGCAGGGGAGAAGCGTTCGCCGAAGACCCCTGTGGCGGCGGGCGCAGGGGGAGCTCACTTGGAGGCACGCAGCACGAGGCCGAGGGGTCACGCAGACGCTCCTCCAGGTCCGGGGGAGGGGGGACGTTGAGGTACTGCTTGGTCAGCTGATGGCCTGACAGCAGTTTGTTCGTGGTGATGAAGATGACCTCCTTACCTCGGGCCTTGCAGGCTTCCAGGAGGACCCTGAGGACATCCCTGTTCCCCGAGTTGAAGGCGTGAACCAGTGCGGATAGTCCTGCGTGGTCCTCCAGGGTGGGGTCGGCCCCGCTGCTCAGGAGCAGGGAGAGGACCTCCGGTCCGGCCTGCTGGAGGCAGGCGTGCATCAAGGCCGTCTTCCCCGTCTTGTCCTGGATGTTTGGATCAGCATCGTTTTCTAGTAGATACCTGTCGGGAGGAAACATTTTATTTGTAGGGGTTAAAGGTCGCAACACTTCCACCGTCACCGACGTGTTCTCTACGTGAATACGCACCGGACCATCTTGTGCTTGGGTACGCTCTGTGCGTCGGTGTGGTGGGTCTTACAGGCCACCATCAGGGGGGTCTCCCCTTGGTCGTTGCTCTCGTTGATGTAGGCCCCTCCCTCCAGGAGCAGCCGCGTGAGGCGCAGGCGGCTCAGGTAGACGGCCTTCAGCAGAGAGTTTCCGTCCGTCCTCACCTCGGTGGACTCGTCCATCGTTGGACTCCTGACGGTCGGCCTCTTTAATGAGACGCCCTCGTTTATCTGTCCGTAACCCCTCATGGACTTCATCCCTGCAAGACAGTTTGGACAAACGGAAGACCGCTCAGCGCTGTCGGTCACAAGGTTTGGTCTCGCACGCTCCTTTTTAGAGACGTGGTTCTGCATCATCCTGATTAGACGGCTCTAAGGGTGACATTTGCTGGTGCACGTGACCCACGACCCACGACCCATGACCCATGACCCACGACCCATGACTCTATGTGGAAAGGGACTACAGCATAATCCCGTTTGGAAGCAGACGACCGTGCCAGGAGCCTCGCAGAAGCATTTTTGAGATTGAAATTTGTAGTTTTCATCAGATCCATCTGCCTTTTTGATGTTTTACCCCACAAATCTGATAGACCACACCCCCAAAGTATTCATCCTTCATTGTTGTTGTTGTTGTTGTTTGTGCTCATACAGTATGTCGTGGATCGAAGGCAGCCAGCAGGTTTCAGTGTGAGACAGCAAACTTGTCTGAGATGACTGTGTGTGTGTGTGTGTGTGTGTGTGATGAGCAGCAGGTTCGAGCCTGTTTCCAGGATGACATTCAAACCTCCATCGGTGCAGCTTTGAGGGGTCAGGCCTGGCCTTCACCCAGCAGCAACACACACAGAATAGCTAATGAAGGACAAATGTCATTCCACAACATTTTCATCCATTTGCCTTTAGAGGACGGAGATTCTTCACGTTATTCATATGGAAATCAAATCTGTTATATAACAACACAAGGAGGATTCTTCACCTATGATGACTGGATCTGTTCGAAGGTGTTTAACTACATCAGAGAGCAGCAGAAGACGGAGATCCTTATGGTGCAAGGAAATAAAAAGACCTGCATGATGTTTGCCCTAAACATAAACATAAAAACATTGAGTCTGAGGCCAAATCACCATCTATGGAAATTTAGGCAATTTATCATCATAACACTTTCACCTGCAATCTATGTTGTCTCTAACATAAAATAAAAAAAACTTTGCTGCAACTGATTTATATTATACAACTGTGGATATATTATTATTATTATTATTATAATGAATTCCACGTTTGTCCACCACTATGAGTAACATTGTGCCTCGTCTCTTACGTATGTAAATCCCTAACCGTGGTATTATAATGCGATATAAAGCGTGGAGCCTGATGAACAGCTCTCTGTCACTCTGTCAGGCTGAGTATCATACGAGGGCTGCTGCATTGGCTCATCCAGGTGTGTGTGTGTGTGTGTGTGTGTAATCCACACAGCCTCCCACGTACCAAGGCCAAACAGGAGCGATGTCTTTATACAGTCAACGGAGGCATCGCAACGTCACTATATTCATCAAGCGATGACACCAGCACTCTGTTGTGTCCTCTTGTGTTGTGTAGTATCAACACACTCGTTAAGTTCACAGTCATCAAGTTAACAAAGGAAATCAAGGCTGTTGTCAACGTAACACACACATGAAGGCGACCATGTAACAGCTGCATTTAAAGGTTAGACGCGTGGACCAGACGGATGATATTACACAGTAATATAGTGTAGTAAAATGAAAAGTGTATACAAAATATACTCCAGTATATTGTGTATATACAAATAGGCTATTTCTATACTAAAGTCTACTAAATTGTGTATAATTACCCATATTTCTAATCTATTATCACAGACTAGTTTTTGGATTCTATAAGCTCATACAAATAGATTTTTTTCCACATACAGATAGAACCACTATAATCTCCACCTACTTATCCTGGACAATAAGTTGGGCGGCCCAGATGATCAGCGTTGATCAGATCGGAGTAACAAAGTCTACATACCTGACTGTGTCATTGTACCATGTGGAACGTGTCCACATCTGTCCAGACGTCAGCTCACTTTTCTTCCCCAGCGCGGGAGAAAACACAACCGTGGAGAGGAGCGACTGACTGATGAAGACGGGGAGAGGAAGATGAAGAAATATCTGATCAAAGTAAAAGGCCGGCCAATGTCAGAGCAGCAGCAGAGAGCGGCCGGCCAATCACAGCTCCTCCTGCAGACAGAGGACGTGCACGGGAAGACGCATTTCTTTTCACCATCAGCGCGCCCAGCGTGCGTGCGAGGAAGGACGACGCTGCTGCTGGCACCGTCACCGGAAACTTCAAGGCCACAGACACCTTTATTTTGGGGAAGGATGTTCTAGAAGGAGCTTTATTCAGCTCAGACATCAAAGGGAAATAAAGAATGTGATTTACCCGTTTAGAGCCTTAAAGCGCCGATAGTTTGTCTAATTTTGATGTTGTATAAGTTGTGTTTGTATATGTAGTTATAATCCCAGTAGCAGTGCACTCAGCGTTTTATATAATATGTTGATGTAAGGATACACACTATGGCCTGATGACATCATACAGTGATTTTTATAGACATCAACGGTTGGCACGTGTGGTTTAGGAGACAGGACGATCATCCAGTCGTTGGAGGGCTGCTGGGAGTTTTACAAGACCCTGAACCCCTAATTGGTCTCGATAAGAGAAGCAGCACGTATGGTCTGCTGCTCCACGGCAACACGTTCCTCTCTGTGGACCGAACCCCTTCATCACACAGCTCTCAGCTCTAATGGGCTGAAATGAGCCATCAGAAACAGCATTTACCACGCACACGCACACAGGAAGTCAAGACGAGTTACAATAATGTCCCCAAACCAGGGCCTGCTGGGTCCAACATCCAAAGTCCAGCTGTTTTCAAAGGATATCACAGTTTCTTTCATACCTTAGTGCATTAAAGTGGTCTCACTTCTTTGGAGTATTTTTGTGTGAAATAATTTTATTCAAAATAAAGGAAAATTACATCTTTTTTTGATAACACCATGTACTGCATATCATTTAAAAAGTCTATTTTCATCCCATTTGACATCCGTGTACCCACAGAACAATCGTGTGCTTTCGTGTTCACGGCTCGATGCTCTCATACACTTCAAACTTGTACTGGATCCCGTTCTCCTCCTGGACGTCCTGAGGCACTCCTGGAAACCTGTGGAGACAAAAAAAAAAAAGCAGTAATGACCAAGCATCCCCTCTAATTTCAACAAACACACACACACTTCATATATTTCCTGCCACATACCAATACAGAACATCAAATAATATCCCATGATTACTGTAAATGAAAAGAAAAAGTTTGACAACTGTCAGTCAAACAGTCATTTCCTTTCACTTTTAGTATTCTTATTGTTGTTTTTTTTAACCTTCTAACTTGTTTTTATTGCATTTGTGACGATATATCTGAAATCAGAAAGCCTTCACTGTCATTCTAAGGTCTGCAGACAACAAACTTGAAGAGCAAGAACATAAAAAGGTCCTTCTAATAAGAAAAACAAAAAAAACATAAGCACTGTAATAAAGCACCACAGAGTAGAAGCATGGAAGAGTGTAAAACACCAGTACAGGTAAACATTTCAAAAGAATAAAAATAACAAATAAACAAAAATAGCAGAATGACATAAATACCCTTATTAATGTGCTACTGAACATGAATAAATAGTAGTATGAGATGAATGGCAGCATGAATAGGTGATTATTACAGTAGTATATATGAGTGCCAGTCAGGAAGACTTATTTTGTTGCTTTATGAATCTTTTATCATTCAGACAAACAGTAAACGCACATCCAGTTATTATAACCAAATGATGAATCTAAATGATTAGAAAACTGGATGATGATGATGATGATATTTCTTATAATGTCTTAGTAAGTTGTAGTGAAACGTGGGAAGCGACATTCACACCAGTGGCTTCCTAAAGGCACACTGAGGACGTGTGGTGATCGCTCTTACTGTGGCAGAGGACGGTATTTCTCCAGATTGATTTCAGGGAGGAAGGTGTCACACTCAAACTGCTTCAAGATGCGAGTGACAAATAGTCTTCTGGTCCCGGGGCTCTCCATCAGCTCCTAGGGAACCCAGAACAATCAACACAATTAAAAGAGAAGCTGTGGTGTGTGTGTGTGTGTGTGTGTGTGTGTGGACTGTGTTAGTTTCCACTGGGCTCTGTTCCTCCCACTGTGAGCTGTGCACTGATTGGACAACGTGGACGTGTGACAGACATTTATGCTTTAAATCAGTTACTCAGTATTTATTACTGCTACATACTCCAAGGTCAATCAGAGGTCATCCGCAAAAACAGAAAACTCTAAATGTAACAACCAATAAAGAGGTAATGACAGTAGGGGCCATTCAAAATAAAACTATGGACAAATTGCAAATCTGATCATTTTCACTTGTTTTTGTTTTTTTAATTGACTGACGTTTCCTCTGATGCTGCAGAGTAACAACGTGTTTGTAAAAGGACTCAACCAGCAAAATGATCACATTTCTCCAGCATTTGTCAGATTTGTGCAGCAACATAGACCTTGTGTGACTGTGGGGATACTGGGGGTTCTGAGGGTTCTGGAGGTCCTGGGGGTTCTGGGGGT
>OMNV01011645.1:9089-38128 GCA_900303265.1 Brotula barbata | reverse complement strand
CCCGCCGGTCTCCCTGGTTAACACGGTACACACACGAACCTCCGCTGACAAGCCGATGACAGACACCCGTATCTTCAGAGCATTCAGGGTCTGACAGAGAGAGAGAGAGAACAACAAAAACAACATCACCAGGGACGTACTGGGTTCAAGGTCCTATGACTACTACGTAGACTCAGAATCATTCTACTTGAATTGTTGTTTACAGACTGATACTGAAAGACTTTGTATTTTCACCACAAAAAGAAAAAGCCAATCTGTGCAATCTCACGCTAAAAATGGAAATGAGGGTAGGAAGTAACTTTGAACGCCAGAATTTCCAGCGCTCATTCTTTTTTAATGGGGCACTTACAAGGGAAATTGATGCCACTACAACAACAAACTCGGTTTATTTGTTCAGGGGGAGCACTATTCAGCACATGAAAACAAGTCTATAAAGGCTTTTGTGCAGTTAGAGGTAAACAAGCTAAGTCAGACAAAATAATCTCGATGACAACACAATGGGAACATCCCTTTGGTGTTGAAGATAAAATCATCAGGAGGGTTGAATTTCAGTTTTCTACGTATGACACAAAGTAACCCTCTCCAGGGTTACAGAAGCACGACGCCACTTTCCACGCGGCCTCCTAAAAGGAAAACGTGAACGTCGGCTCACATATTAACTCTCATTTGTATACTGAGCAGCAAGTAGACAGAGAGGGCATGTACAGCTTCTTCTTTCTTGGTCTGAGCCTCGTCTTATTCATGTTTGTGTTCAGTGAGGTGTGAATGGAGCGCTAACAGCTGAAACATTTCACTCATGACACTGACCGGTGGAGAGAGAGCTATGCTTGAAGACGTGATTTTACCTTGATCAGCTCATAAATGTTGGCAGGGTCGCAGGTGGTGAGGCTGCTGAGGATGATCAGGACCTCCCTGCTGGTGTGTCCAGGCATGTGCCTTCATATGAGGAAAGGATGAGGATGAGTGACGCTCAAAAACGTCACAGATTAGTACCAAAAACGCAGTCAAACACACTGGTGTGGCTGCAGGACCTACTTGAGAGTCTGCACGGCCAGGTTGAGTGAGTTGTATAGGGAGGGTTCTCCCAGACAGACGGTGTCCACTGCTTTCTTCAGGGCGGCGACGTGCTTCTTTGGATTTCCTAATGATAAAGCAGCAACAATGTAAACTTACGTCAGAAACTGGGAGATCGTCTGCTCACGGCCCAAAACATGACACATTATTGCCAGCTGAGGTAGTGATGCCCCTTGTGTGTGGTGTTTTTGGTATTTTATTGTTTATTGCAGATTTTTTTGAATACCAATAGTAATACTATTATTAGTATTTTTTTAAGAATCTGACAAATTATTTTCCATCAATTAGAGATGATTGACTTGATATTTTTATCACAACATTCTGCAAAAAAAAAATTCTTAAAACTTAAATTGAGTAGCTTTTTGTGTCTTATTTCATGAGTTGCTCACCTGCCAGGTCAGTCAACTTCTCAGCTCTTTTATTCTTTGTGGTGATAATTCCCACCTGGATACACAACAATAACACACAGTAAGATGATACACTTGTGTTGAAGGTCCATAGTGGTTTCATTACCACACTCTCATCTTTGGGCAGGCAACTGCAATACGGACATTTTTGCTTTTTGTTATGCTGTAACTCAACACAACATTTCAGCAAATCACAATTTTTACATTGTTAAAGTGATCTAAAGTATATATCATTGATTCTTTTTTTGTAAGTTAAAGCATTTTGGAGAAACCCTTTGGGCCCTGTGCTAAACATGAGGAAACATAACGTGAGAAATTTAGTTTGGACCTGTTTTCCTGTGACATTTATATTTCACGGTGAGGTAGCTGAGACAATATTGTGGAGATATACTGTACACGCAGGGTGTCTAAGAATAAAAGATACTCAAAGAAAATTGATTTTCCAAAGAGTTACAGTCATTAAAGAACAACTTGTCTTTGTGCTGTTGAAGTAAAAGCACATGGGTCCAATCAAAGACTACTGCTGGTCATGAATGAATCATTCTTTTCTAAATCTAGTGTTCCATGTATTAAAGTTACAGCCACCAGCAAACACACAGGTTGGATAACAAGTCTTCAATGCAAGATAACCTGGATAAACTGTGTCAACCCATCCATAGTGCAACAAACACTGGCTTCTCCTGGGACCTTACTGTGGTCTCAAAGGTTTGACTAAAGATAAAGACGTTCTTGGTCAGTCGAATGTTTACATGCAGGTTGAATCTTACACTATAATTTGATTAGAAAAATACTATATGATTGAAATTGACAGACGTAAACTTAAACTGACAGCAATGCTTCATGTAAATTTGGCCAACGACAGAAAGATATTTATTACATCCCTGAATAACAAAAAATCAGTACAGTGTCACAAAGAAAACATAGACTTCCTAATTATTGGAACGTACCTGACTGATGGGGTTTTGGTCAAAATACTCCTCCACAAATGCCTCCATCAGCTTAAAAGGAAAGGAGAAGAGTTCAGTGCCTACAGCTGTAGAGGTCAGCACAGGACAACTCAAACAGAGTCTACCTTAAGAGTAGAGGTGAGGCGGTTTGGCTTCAAGTCTTGGTCTTCCATACTTCTGGAGCAGTCAATCACCACATAGAGGTGACGCATCTACAACACAGGACATCTTGAATATGTCTTCACCTATTCATCAGGTTTGTATAGGAAATCGCTCTGAATACTAACGGTTAAAGAGTGCTTCACTATTAAAAGAGACTTCTACCAATTCACACAAACTGATTTAGCACAGCTAGCAGCTGTAGTTCTATGATATGTTGACCTGGGTCTTAACAGCATCGCAAAGAGGTATTTGTTTTGTAAGAAGTTTGAATTTCCAGCTGAATTGGACAATAAATGATCAAAATGTGAGAGGAAGTGATGGATGCAGAGCGTACCATTCCAAGCCTCACTTGTCCATGGCTCTCCAGTACCCTGAAAAAGCAGCAGTGAAGTTGTGATAAAATAACTGGTTTTAGAGTCAACCAATAGTGATGATAACAGCAACAGGCAATTATTCTATAATCATCATGTAATTAGAAATCATTATGGTTCACCTCTTGGAATTGTTTGGATTCTACCTTTTCTGTTTGCTATAGTTTCATGATTGGTTCCCAATCTCTCATACAATCAAACTGCTCAGATGAACAGAAGATTCATTCATCGGCCTGATGGCAGCTCTATAATAAACACTTTTATATTTTGTCCTGTAACTCATCCTACGGCACATTGTGAATTGTTAGATATACAATCAAAACAAATAAAACAAAATTACAAACAAAAATTTGTGACTGCCAAAATCCACCATGGGACATGGACCAGACATGGACCTAGGTGTACCCAAGGAGGTTTGTGCCATCCACATACACAAATACAAGTTATACATTTAGTTTCATTGCAATCTTTTTGTTCTAAAACGGTTTATCGATTGTACTGCTAACATGATTGGACTTAAATTAAAATGTGTGGCATTTCATTTCAAGTTCAATTTGTTTTTTGGAGAAGAGACTTCAGTTCTTGTTTTACCAAAGAATTTCTGTCAGACACACACACACACCTTTTCCTTTTGGACTGGAACAAAATTTCCTCCACTGTGGCTTTGAGTGAGCCAGATTCATCCTCCTTCAGGACTTCCCTGTGGGATAACAGACAAAAGTCACAATGCTGAGCTGAATGGAACATCAGAGTGAAAGATGGAAATGAATCTGTGCTCTAAGAGTCTCACCATGTCCTCTCATAGCCCCCCTCCCAGCGCTTGGCTCTCTCAGGTTCTTCATCCATTATGACTGCCTACCACAACTTCAACTAAATAGCAAAGGAGCTTGAAGCTGGCTTCTTCCAGTCTACCTGAAAAAAAATGACAGTCAATGTAAATGATACGGAGAATTCTAATGGTCCGTACAATTCAATGTGGAAATGGCTCAGACCCACTTCATTTTAGTCTGTTTATCATATTAGGCACTTAAAGCAGTTGCGAGTCTTAAAATGTTTGTGGCATCTTATGTCTCACTAATACATTAACACTTGACATGTAGCTTGACATGTGATCTGCACAGATCCGGATCAGAGCACTGATTGATTGGTCGAAAATTTGGTTTGTCCACAGACTGTTGTGCACGAGAACTTTTATTTTGAGACTGTGTGTCAATCCCGCTTGGTCTTTCTTTTGATACAGTTCAAATATGTGTATTGTGTATGTTAATCGGTGGCCAACAAATATGAAACTGGAAGTAACAGATATTGCAGTCAGCTAAAAAGTAACCAGATGAAATCCAAATAAAAACTTTCACATGTGATTAGAACTTTTAGTCACACTGAGCAGAACACTAAGAATAGACTAAATTCCAAAAGCTGTCTCTAAATTAAAGCTGATTTCAGACACTCATTCACAGATTCATGTAAAAAATAAAATAAAAAGATTTATGTCAAAAAAAGATTTTACATTCAGGGTGTAATGTTGAATATTAAATTTGTATTTTAGTTATTATAGTTATTTAGCTGTGTTTAACAGCTGGGACATTTATTCAAACACTTAACAGTGACTTCTTCATGCCTTTCCTGCCTTAGACAAAGCGGTCATATATGTTTATCAAAGCATTAGTCAAATTTACATCGAAAGATTTCCCAAACTAATCGCAAGAAGATGTTTTGGCAAAATCACACAGTCCTTATCCACGGTGCCTGTAGTCAGACCCGAACATGCATCGAGAATCCTCAAATCTAATCTCTCTCATCTTCCTCTGCCTTTTTAGTTTAGTCATATAAACTACACTTTTACATCTACAATCTGCCCTGAAACTCTGGTGGCATTATTATTCATTTTTTATCAATTTTAAAATGTTAAGTCGACTGTACGCTTTCCAGATGCATCAGAAGACATGAAGTATCCAACAAACAACTCTGGTCTGCTCGGGTAGTATGAATGACTCCATGATTGGTTTGGTTTGTCACAAAAGAACTCGTTGACATGTGTCCAAACTTAAACAGGACTCAGACTTCTGTTTACTTCGTCTTTTTAAATTAAAGCAACATAAAGGATCACAACTACAAGCGTTCGCCAAAACTGTTGCTGCGTTTGTTAGCAGTGAGGACATGACGCAGCTCGTTATTTCTTTACAAACTCGAATTCTTTTTAATCTTATCACAGTTATTGTGATAGTTTTTAGAGATAAATCGTTCATGCAAAAATCAACCAAAAACTAATCGACAACAAACCGAACCTACCAACAGCGCGGACTGCCGGGTGATCTGGTGCAACAGAAAGTTCTTCCGGAAGAAACACACGACACAGAAGACTTTTCCGCTCCGTAAACTACAAATACCACCACCGCTACTACTACGACTCCTGCTGCTACCAATAATAACAATAATACCAAAAACAAAGACTGGAATCTTGAAAATAATAATACTAACAACTAGTAATAATAATAATAATAAAAAATCGTATAATAAAATAATAAATCGCTACAATAGAACACACCACCAAAGACCACACTCTAAAAACAGGAGAAAGATAACAGAGTTCGTTTCAGAGGAGAGCATATGTTCTGTCTTGTAACTCTACACACCAGGACACCGTTGAACACTTGATTTTTCAGATGGTATTTCTGGTTTACATCCAACTTATCCCATATTCTCCTTTGATCATCTTGTTTGTCCTTTAAAAGTTAAAGTGCATACCACATAATGCAGTGGCTTTTTGGTTTGACTCTATCCTGAGCCCTTTTTTGCACGTTGTCCCGTTTCTTTCCTGTCCTTCTTCTTTCTACTGTAGCTATCATAATAAAGCTGAAATGACAAATATATACAGTAGCTGTGGCATGTTGCTTTTACTGCTTGTGCTTCTGTTGCTACTCCACCTACTATTACTGTAGTACTCTAGTCCTCCTTCTGAGAGTGCCATTTACTCATGTGGAATCCATAAGTCAAGACTGTTAAAGAAGAAAGATGCACAACAAGCACGACATGAAGATGATGCATAGATATTTTTATTGAAAGAATATAATCCTACTTTACTTTACGTTAAAGCTCGTGATACAATCACATTGGATCTCGTGAGTACTTGGCAAAAAAACAAAAAACATTTGCATACATTTGTTCAAAAATCCAGCTGTCAAAGGAGGCATGATTTCCTTCAATGTTTATACTTTATGATAAGACGACAGGTAGGGAGGAATTGTTCAGCTGTTAGAATATATATAGAAGATCCTGCCTCTGTATGAGTAACAGACAGAACTCACAGTTTCAGATGTTTCTTCCACTAATAAAAATTTAAAATTCCTTTTTACAGCTCTGGCACAGAAACACAAATCAGGCAACAAAACATTTCAACTTTAAAACAATGCTATTTACAAAAGATTTACAGGATGATAAACTATAGAAAATCTTCCATTACGGTTGTAGCTTCATCATTGCCCTTACACTTATTCAAACGTCTCACGAATTACTTCCTAACCTGAGCATGGATAGAAGTTAAAGACGTTTACACACCTTTGTGGATCTTCAAAGTGTTGCTTCACGAGTGTCACAGAGGACCAAGTATTTATCCGGTTATATTAAAAAAGATTACATTTTAAGAAACATCCACATTTCCTTCATCCCTTATTCCCAGGAAAAATCTGTAATGTAGCAAAATGGTATTGATGTGGCAGTGATTTCATGGAAACAGGTTCAAGCACTTACTATAGATTAGTGATCAGCTCAAACATGGGGGAGTGGGAAAATGCAGATCAGGCTTCTTCACAGAGTGCAGGTCAGAGGTCGACATTTATGGTCGGCGGTCGTACTCGCTGATCTTCCTTTTGATGTGAGACAGTTTGGACCTCAAATATTTACATCGCCTCTTCTTGATCTGGTAGTCTGAGGACTACACGGAGAAAAACGATCCAATCATATTTCACTCATAGGCACCCTTCTGTAACATCACAGGACTCTTAAGGCGCTTTTACACCTGTAGTTTGTGTACTTCAGTCAAAATTCTGTCACACACAAATACTTCACACAACTACTGTGGATTACATTGAGACCACCAGTACCAAAGGGGAAAGAAACATGGTCAGAGTGAACAAGACCAAACCATCTAGGATTGAAAGTGCCTTCAGTATTTTATTAATTCACAAATAATCTTGGTGGAGTATATGCCTTACCTTTTTGAGATGCTTCAGTTTGTTGTACTCATCCAGGGCATCCTAGTTTAACAAAGGACTGATTAGTGATCAGATGTGACCATTGAGAATAAAGTACTAGAGCAACCAATTTGTATTGGTTAAAATGGGTTGGGCAGAAGTACACAGTTTGAGAAACACTGTTTTTAAGCCAAGTTTCATCTGCTTTATCTGGTTCTCGGCCACATTTTGATGTGTGTTTAATATATACTGTATGTTTTATGTCTGTGACATCCAAACACAGTGACTGTACTGACATCTGTACCCATCGCCAAATTCAACCAGCGTTGTGAGGACACCAAATTACGGAGTATAGTGGAGCCTTTAGACCAAATTACCTGATTAATGATCAATAATGGAAATGTGGCCAAAATATGTATGTGTTCCTCTAACGTAAAATAGAATTCCTAAACTTCATATGAAATAAATCATATTCCTAAACCTGAAAAAGTCCCTTAAAAGAACACAGAATCGACCATCCGTACATCCAAAAGATCAAAACTCTTAAAGAACCAGGAATGAAGAGCTCACTCACAAGGAACTGTGGACTGCCCTCAGGGTGTTGGTCCATCTCTCTTTCCAGGTCATCCAGATTCTGGTTTAAGGTGTCCAGCTCAGTTTGCAGACTCTTGTACTCCTGGTGATCCCGGTCAAACTCCCTCTTGTAGCTCAGACGCTCCTGCTCATCCAAAATGGGCGGAAACAAACTGCAGAGGAGAACACAATTAAATTAAATCCACAATGAGGTGGCAGTAACAGTAGTTTCAAAGTCAATACGAGGACATGCAAACTAAAGACAAATGTCTATACCAAAATGAAGGCAATGAGTGACTACTTTGTAAGTTTTTCTACAACGTCTATATAAACAGAATTAATAAGACATACGATCAAAGGTCTTTTACTCGGATTAAGAAAAGCCAACATTTTATTATCCATATAAACATGAACTCACTTATCAAACCTTATGTCACGACTGTCCATGAAAGACGGGTCAGTATTAAAATACTGTCCAAAACAGTAAAACTTTAAACTATTATACTAATGAAATATCTGACAATGGTTGTTGTGCTGGGGCAGGCTGGTACCATGCTAGACAGTCTCATGTCACAACACCACACTGAAAACAGTCAAGATTTCTATGATATGACCTGACATGACATGATGGTGCAATTCGTGTCATAGAGGGCAAAATGTGTCATAGAGGGCAGATTGTCACACAACCGCAGGCTCCGATTCATAAAAGTCCCACATTCCATTTGACTGTTTCAGCCTTGTCATTGCAACACACCTAAAATAACAGCAAAGTCTGGTCTTTTCCATTTCATTGCAAGTGAATGCTATTAAGTATTAGTAGTATTAAGTATGTAAATATGTCTGTATATTACAGAAACCACAGCAACATTTTCACTATATGTGATAAACTCACAAAGGGCAATATCATCTTTGTCCATCCGTAAGTATCCTGTATTCTTCATGACCAACGCAGCACTGACCACTATTCAATCCATCACAAACACATCCACTCACGTGCTAAAGTCCTCCTCTTCCAGGTCATCTCCAGACTCGGCTCCAGCATCGTAGTCCCTCAGCTTGGGCTTCAGAACCCCCAGAGAGCTGCTGATATCAGAATCTCTGCAAACACAATTACTCATTCAGCCTACTGTTGAGCATCATCTTGTTATTCTTTAAAATCAGTCATGTTCTCTCTACCAGAGATAACAACATTCGCAGAAAGCAAAATTTATAGAGGTAATTGTTTTGCATTTATTTAATGAAAATAAATGTGTTGTCACTCTGTGATCGGCTCTCAGTCACAACTATCAGGGCATATGTACAACAAATACTGTATATATATATATATAATATACTATATATATAAATAATATATAATATAAATCCAAATATTGAATGATCATCACATTTCTTCCCACTCGTCTTTTGCAAATTATTACTTAACTACGTATCTGAAGGAGATTCTCCACGTTTACTTGACTACTTTATTCAAAAGAGGTTTGTTACACGTTACAAAACAAATTTCAAAACAGTAGGTCTTCTTACTGTCACACCGGCAGACATAGGACTGAAAAACAAATATTCAGACTCTAAGTTGTCTAAATAAATGTGGCCTTCAAACAGAAATCTAAATAGGGGACACTTGACAGTCCAACTCAATAAATATGTCCTCCAAAGTTCAAATCAACGAAAAGCGTCATTCAAGTGATTCAAGGGAGCTGAAAATCTGCTCCATATTTATCTTTAAAGACACGGTTATCTTTTGCGCAAGTGTAACTTTGAGGTAGTTTATTCATCACTGCTATATTCAGAGCATATTAAGATGATAATATGATAAACTGACTGAGCTCAGTTGAAATTATTGGCTGCACTCTGAACGACATCTTACCCAGGCAGGTAAATAGGCTTGTTGTGGTCCAGGTGGTCCAGATAATCCCTGGATCCTCCAACTCTGTCGTTGTGGTCGTTCAACATCACCGTTGGCTCACCGGAGACATTTTTTACCTGACAGGACATTTGTTATCAGGATTAAAAATCAAAATGAAAATACATCAAATGTGAAATCATCAATCTTAGTGCGAACAGCTGTTTTTGACTGAATGTAAGTAGAAGACAATTAACTTGTTATTTATTTATTTTGTTATGACTTCATACTGTATGGGAATCACATTGGCAGCTTTGAATTTACTGTACAGATAACAGAGTTACAGAAATTAGGATTATTAATCCTAACTGAACAGCCTATATGGAGAGGAGTTATTCTGGATTAAGGGCTGTCTTAAACTTAAAGCATTCTGATGTAAAGATACAAACATTGCCACTGTTAGTGCTTTTAGAAAGTGGATCTATATTAGAATTCTGTTTTTGATAATCGGTGAGAAAACTTATCGTCAAATCCTCCTTTCTCCAAAATGTGTGGGGGTCTGGCGTTATGTACACGGGTCACACATTTTCCTGTGTTGCTTGTTTTTAAAATCAACCTAAAGTGTTTTCCTTATCATTGAGATCAGCGGCCGAGCCGATGCACTCAGCATTCTTCAACCCCCCGTAATATGATTAAATTTGTGACTTCTATTAAGGTGTAAACACACTTCCACAGTTCCTCCATAGACTTGACCTGAAGGGTTTGTCTAAGCTCACACTGAAAAAGCTAAAAAAAAAAGTTCCAACAACAATTATGCAAAGTATGCAAATTTGTGTAAACAGGTGTCTTAATTGGTGTGCAGCGTTGTCGCAAAAATGTCGGAAAGGGAAGGATACACAAAAATGTAAACATATCGGCCTATTGTGTGAACTAATCAGTGAATTATCAGTATTAACATTAGCTATAATCATGTTAATTAGATTAGATAGTTTAGAATCTAAACGTGAGGGAAAAAGAGACAGAGGCGAGCCACAGGTGGACTGGGCGTCAGCTTGTGTGTGTCCGTAGGATATTTGTGCATCGTGTGATGCACAGGAACGCGCTGTAGTACTCCTCATAAAAAGTTTCATTGCTTATTTTACTCGTGAATGCGTCGTGCGTGTCCTCCAAACAAAAACTGAAATCCTACAGGAATTGGTAGAGAGCCTCCATGGATTCGTCAGATTACTGCCGTCATGGAGAATGTGCTCAGCACTGCTCAGCTCTGCGTCTTTTAATGCACTCAACAAGGAAATTATGACCAATTTCATCTTTCTAAATGTTACGACCTCGTAAATGTAAAATCATTCTCTTCCTCAATAAAAATATCAGAGCTTTGAGTGTCCCCAGGCTAGAAAAAAAAGCTCTTTATAAATGCTGTCCACTTTTTATCAGCAAGGCAAAGTCTCCAAATCAACACGTCCGCTAAAATCTAAGACTGATAAATCTAACAAATAGCATGCATAAATTCTTTTCAGATGAGGCCTAGTTTCTGTTCAGCATTCTGTTGGTTCCAAACAGTATGAATGTGCCTCGATAACCCGGACAGTCCGGTTCCTCAACTTTCCATTGTTTACTTGAGAACCATGAATACCATCACTAGCAGGAAGCTGTTTCACTCTAGAACGGCTACTGAAAATTCAGTTTCTGAATAAAAAGCTGGAAAGTCCCTGCTCGACCCTCTGACTTAAATGAGAATACGCTCGGTATGAAACACAAATGGAAGAAGTTTTCAGTTATATAATTTTGTTTGCTCACTTAAATCACAAATAACAATGACTACCTGAATTTATATTATTGATGCAGGTTAAAGACCAACCATTTTCATGCTGTGCTTTGGTGACATTGTGTTTTTTCGTTGTTGTTTCCATTGTAATTTGATGTAATAAGACATCACCCTGACATGAAGGACATCAGACTGGTAAGAGTGGCTTAACAGGCCACACCCAGAAACTGGAAATGAAACCATCCATTCCCTGCCCCCATCTCTCTCGATACACACACACCTTCTCATCTGTCCTTACCACTATGCCATGCTGTATTTCTACTTCAACAATGTGAAGCATTTTTTTTCCTGTGTCTAACTGCAGTAAGCATTTTTTAAAAATACTTCCCCATGTTAAAGAATAAAAGATACAGGTGTTCAGGGAACTTTGCATGAAGTGATTTTTAGGTTTTGTGAAACTCAAACAATCCCTTCAGTAACACAAATGTAAACAATAAAAATAAAAGAAACCAATTAATTTCAGCTTTTTGATGAAAGTCATATAGTAGGGTTGTTTTTTTTTTAATGAAAATGTATTTTGATGATGACTGTGGAATGTTCTTGTCTGTTAGTCATGCCACATTTGCAGTTTCTAACTGGACAATATTTTCAATGTAAATAAAAACTGCAGACACTTTTTGTTCTGTTATTTCTGATGGATGACAGACGACCCGCAGGGCTCAAATTGAAATTTTTCAATTTTTTTTAATCATTGCCTTAGTTAAACTTATTCAACTTCCATGAATGCAGGGAGGGAGGAGCCTCGGCTGTCGGTGTGTGAATGAATGGGTGAATGGGTGCAAACATTGTACAGCGCTTTGGATAAAAGCGCTATATAAATGCAGTCCATTTACCATTTGAAGCATCCATAGCTCAAGGCAGGCCAGTTTAGCTGTTTAAGGCCCTATTTAAATGCATTTACACCCACCCTTGCTATATCAGTATGTTATCTATGTAATGAGGTTGCGTGTGAATGCATGGTGTAAATGCGCTGAAAGCCCATTGTGGATCAGATCATCTTAAATCTGGCTGTCAATACATGCATTCAGGCTCACACTGTGATAGGATGTCCGTCACATATAACCACATGTAAATTCCGTGTGGAGAGCAGGGATACATCACACACAGCAGATCATTTTGCTATTGATTGTACAAATCGTTTGACTAATTGAAATTAAAAAATGTGAGAGTCCTACTGGTTAGGTGTAGCGGAGTGTAACTGTTGGTACTTGAGGAAATGCGATTGACTCACCCACTCCCCAACGCTGTTTGGACTGTCTTTGATAACCTTAACTTCTTCCCACAGAATGCGATCTCTGCCCCAGCGCCTGATCTGGGAGCGAGTCTTGACCGCAAACACCAGCAAGATGATGAGCGCCACAAACACCAGGAAGCCCAGAACAATGGCTATAGCCTGCAGGGCCCAGAGGAGTCCGTGTCAGTGGATGTTGAGATTCAGTGCAATCCAATCACTGAATTCATTCATCAATACATTGGACAGTGGTTGAAACAACAGAGAGTAATTTTCCATATATATGCTAATTTACTACATGTAATTTGTGATTAGTGAATTTTAGCAAACATGCTACTGATTATGAATCTGAGGTTCTCCAAGTACAAACAAGAGAACAGACCATATAAAAATGTTGCCATTTGTATAGACCTTTTCTATAATCATCATCAAATTCTTAACATCCAAAGTACACATTCAAATTTTTCATTTTGTTCTAAAACTTAATTGGAAATAAGGCTAATATACAGTACTTCACCAGTTAAACCAGTTCAACGTTGCTTGAAAATGAAAGTATAACTTGTTCTCAATCTGACGAACATGGAAAAACAAACACTCCTGCTCACTCTAGTGCCTTTTTTGCTGAGACTTATTTGTACAGCATTCTCTGAGCTTGAAATTGATTCATTATTGGAGACAGGCGTAATAATCTAAACTCATAGGCAGTTTTTTGATTGTTTTAACAAAATATGATTAGATAACTGAAACATCACCCAAAATGACTTGGTAATCTGGTGATCTACTGGATCATCTGAAGCTGGTTCACAGGGGTTCGTACCTCTTGGGGCTCCACCACACAGTAATGGTAGAGATACTGGTTGAGGAAGATGCCCTGAGCCTGGTCCTGGTTCTGGTACTGGGCACACAGTTGGACAATCTGATTGTAGTAAACAGAACCTGACGACTGAGCGGTTGGATTCACTCCGACCAGGTACACGATGGTGGCGATGATCATCAGAAAAGCCAAGATGGCACAAATGATGGTGGCGGCCAGATAGAACTTAGGCGAGTGGGCGGCATTTTGTCTTGACACGACCAAAACAAAGATAATGAGCACAGCTATGAAGGTGATGCAAGCAATGGCAATGATAAAGCCTTTGCCAGCTCTGGGATCCATGTACTGGCCTCCATAACCTCCGTAGCCCCCGCCAATGCCACCGCCAAGGCCGCCGCTCCCGCCGAGGCCGCCGCCATATAGGCCACTTCCGTACGATCCGCCGTACGATCCGCCGTACGAGCCTCCAAACGCTCCACCTCCTGGCAGTACGCTGCCACCGCCCAGCACATTCATATCGTACTCCCACGCCAGAGTAGAGGCCACGCAGGCAAACACAGCCACACACATGATGATGATGATGATGGACATTATCTTCATCACGCCCGGTGGGGAGGTCCAGCGGTAGAAGTGAAGCATTTCATTCCTGGGGTAGTAGGAATATCCATGGTGGGACAGGGGTTCGCTATGTCTATGTCTGCTGCTGTGGCTGTCAGAGAGGAAAGCATCGGGCGGTCAGAACCTGAGGATGAAGGCGTCTCCAAATACTGCTATCATGTTAAAGTGTAGACCACAAGATACAGTAATGAGTGCAATAATGTTGTTCTGATTTTTTTATTTAGTCCGATCCATTCCTTTTGTCTTGATGGCAGAGGCAGGAACGGCTTTATGAACTTTGCATGTTGCAATCCTAGAAATGCAATTACTATTTATAAACTTCATATTAGTCTACACGCTTGAATCACTCGAACATCATCAAGATGTTGGGTTTGGTTTGAAACCAGCTCACCTGTTCAAAGTACCTACTGAGAAACAAATGACTCACCTTAACTCATTTTCTCAGTACTTTAGACCGACTGAGTAAATGAAAAAAACATTTGTTTGTTTAACAGATGAAGACAGGTCAACTTACTGGTATGAGTGAGAGTTATGTTTATGGGGTGGCATGCTGCAATCCAACTGGAAGTCACTCTGCCAAATGAAAAGAATTCATACATTTCAAAAAACATCTTAGTCATTAACAATACAGCGATACAATGCTATAATTCCCTCAAATAGACGAGACAATTGTTTGTAAACCAGTAGACTCACATCATTTTGAATGGCATTTAACACCACTAGAGTACTGAGAAATGCATTATTATCTGTATCTTATATTTATTATTAAAAAAAACAAACATCTGAATGATTCTTCTTTCTTTTATTGCAATAATACAGATGTCACGTTGAATGGAGATGATAAAGTAGCCAGCATACACTTCAAATGATACAGAACAAATCGGCAAATTTTGATGTCCATCACTGAGCAGCAGCTATTTAGTCTCACAGATAGACAAACAGACAAACGGAGGGAGAGAGAGAAAGGCAGGAAGCAAAGACAACAAAGACAAACGGAAAAACAGGCGATCAAAAAAAGGACACCAGGCAGGACCCAGTTTTGTTTGTGGTGAAACAAAGCAGCACTGTTACCATCCGGGTAACCACTGACACCTAACCTCTCTAACTGCTGCTTCATTTACACTGAAATTTACTTCATGAACTGGACAAAGAATCAGAGTACACGACAAATTTAATGTTAAGATACGGGGTTCATTCCTCACATTAGGAACGTGAACTCTGTCACACTTTACGGCAGAACGACAAGCAAAAAAATAACACTAACAATGTATTTATTGTTGTTCCATCAACCATAATCAATCTAATAACGAAAATATTTTAAATTGGCAAAACGGCAAACAAATGGGGCAAATTACACCCCGTTTTTGATGGGTAAATTCGAATATATTTTCGGATAGCTCACCTGTTTCGATGAAGCGCCTGATGCCGCCGACGACGATATACGATAAACATACAGGAACCAGTCCTGCGCGCGCCACCGCTCCCGTCAACAGTGCACGCCCAACAGGTGTGTTAGAGGCGCGCGCCCTCTCTGCGGGGCGGGGCGTGGCGGGGCGGGACTGACTTTTCTGGCCTGCATCTGACAACGAAACGTCGCTGTCTTTCTTGTATTTCAATGTATACGGCAGTAAAATTGTACCCTCAGGCTATCGAACCTGTTCCCTCCCTCCAATCCTTCGTTTAAACGTTAAAATTGTATGAAGTATTTGGACATGCAGCTCAGGGAAGGTAACCGAGATTTTCCCCTGCTTGGGCACAGGTCCTACAGGAAGAACCCGCCTGTCCACTGCCAGTCCCATCACCTGTGGAATCCACCAAATGTCACGTGTGACACTACGTGATTAATGTCCACTGAAATGGAATAAAAACTCTGACATCAGGGAGTAACAACACATAATTTAACAATAAAATTCAAAATAGAACAAGGGAGTGTGTTGTTGGCTTTTGTTTCATTAACCATCTCTCCTTACCGTAATTTCACATTTTTACTTGATTATTTTTGTCTTTCCTTTATCAACAACTAGATACTAAATGGACTTCTTAATCCTCAGTAACTCTAAATATTTGTAGGTTACTCTTCATGTCCTGCATGACTTAAAGTGCATGTAGTGCATAAATCACCGATGTGGAACCAACCAGATACAAAACAAGTTTTCCGAACAACTAAATGCCTGGAACCTGATACTTTGGAAAGGGCTGAGTATGAATAATAGACCTGGCCAGGGGCCCCTGAGGAGCCACTCAATGAGGCCGACAGAAATGGAGCCAGACATGGAACTCTGTAAAATGATGTGATTTATTAGCAGTGGCCACTAAATTGCTGCACACAAACATTGTGTTTTTAGCAAATGAATCAAAATTTAAATAGACAAAATAAAAATGCACCAACATTGACTTTCAGAATTAAATCATCATCTTCAATGTTCAAGTAAAAAAAAAAAAAAAACTCACAATAGGAAATAAAAATGCATTTCAATATCATATCATATCATATGACACAGAATGGTTACAAAACTTAAAACGTACAATTTGAAAAAGTGTGAACACAAAATATTTTAAAAAGGCACTAAGATTCATCAATATCATGCTGCTGTAAGAACCTTTCTGCAGGGCTCACACACTGAGAGAAGAGTAAACTGTGTGATACGTAGCTGAAACAGTACAGATAAGCACATACAGGACTTTTATACTTTAACATCCAATCTCTATCAGGATGAGGGGAAATGCTCCCAGAATGCACAGTGATCAAAATGCAATGCTATCTGCAAGACCACACATGGACCCAGGTGTTCATGGAATCTGTACATCTGGGAAACATTCAAGGAAAAAAATCCCCCCACAAGTTGAAAACATCGGCCTGACTCATCTTTAATGGATAACATCTTATCTTTCTGAGCAAAACCACCATGGACAGTTCATTTGAAAAGCACCTATCTCTAAAAATGGCACATGTATGACCAACAATCATATCCTGACCTCGGAATCTACTCCATCTGCTTCATTGACAGTTTATGTCCCCTGATATCGTTTTGGCAGTTTCTACTCATCAGGAAGCTGCTTTCCATCCACAGTAAGAATGTTTCTATCTGCAACAACCTTCCTGTCATGATGGCCTTTTAAATTGCTGACATTTCTTTTCACCTGTGGGGATGGCTTCCGTCAGCAAGTACAATTTCACCAGCGATTACAGTGTTTCTCTCACTACGGTCACTAATAGAAATATGAAAACACACACATCGTATTTCTAGCTTGTAGACTCCAGCCTCGTTCCACAGAAGCCCTGGTCTGCATGTCTGCCATATTTAGACACAGGTGGCAGTTTGGTTCAAAGCTCTAAGCTTTAAGCTCGTTTAGTTGCCGAAGCCATCGTTCCCGTTTGTGACTTTGTTGTACTCCTGAATCTTCTGCTTGATATGGGAGAGCTTTTTCTTCAGGTACTCGCATCTATCTCTCTTTTCCACAAATGCTGGATCCTGAAAAGAAAAACAGAAATCAATTTGACAAATATTGACTATTTTTCACACTTTTTTTCAGACCTTCCTTCCAATTATGACATTTCTGAATATTTTTTAGAATTTATTACTCTATCATTATTCATTATCATTCAAAATTTGTGCAACTGCACAGTAACAGCAATCTTAATGAGTCAGTGTATCGCAGGCAATGCAGAATCACCAATTTGTCATCCAGTTTATAGACAAGGCTTATGGCAGCTGTCAGAGATTTTGGTCAATTTTGGTCCTTGATTTTTGACATTGGTATGATTTAGGTGCAAGTCTATGGTCAGAAGAACACTAAACCATTTGTTGATCAAAAATCATCAATTTCTCGCATCAATAATGTTTGTCACGATTGCGCAAAATAATACAATCTCACTAACCACAAAAGAATGGCTGCAATTGAGGAACTCATTAAAATAATAAAATTAAATAAAGTCATTAAAAAATCATGACATTTCTACTAACAACGATTAGGTTGACTGCAACACATCATCATGCCAACTCACTCATGACAAAAGTCTGAAACAGAGACAAATTCCTAGACATGCCCTGCTTTCAAAATAAAAGCCTGCATCAGCTCAATGACACTCAAATCAGCACTGAATTCAAATACAACTCCTCCATATTGGAACAAAATAAAACAAAGTAGTGAGTTAACCTCAGCCGGTAGCAGTCACACATAAATCACAGACATCTTTCATTGGGATTAACTTTAACCAGATTATGGCTACAGTATTTTGATATGGACACATAATGAGTAACAGTGGAGGAATGAGAGTATGAAGAGGTGCAGTAGATCGTAAACAACATTTTATGATGTATACTTACAGTTTTCTTTCTCTGATATTCCTGAATAATGTTATTGATCCTCTCCTTCTCCTAGAAGAAAATATAAATATGACACTGCTTTAGTTATATGTATATATATATATATATCTATATACTGTATATATATGTGTGCATGTATGTATCAGTATGTGTGCTGATGTGAGGACACACACACAGCCGTACCATCTGGCTGGAGGGGCGTGGCGGCAGGTTCCGCATCATCTCATCCATCTCCTCAAACTTCTTGCTCATGGCCTGGACCTCAGCATGCAGCTCCTTGTACTCGGCGTACTGGTCGTTGAACACGGCCTTGTACTGGTCTCTCTCCTCGTCTGAGTGGATGCTGGGATATTTACTGCCAAGACGGGGAGATGAGATACAGTATGTCCATCAAATGGTTTGAGACCCCTGAGGCACTTTTAGTGTAAGAATTAAAGTAAAGATTCCTCCTATTTCGCGTAAGGTTCTCTCTTGAACTGTTTCCACCAACACAGAATTGGTTTCCTCCTATTCTTTGGACCTAATTTTGAACATTTTCCATAAAAAAATTAGACAGTAGCACCTAAATTGTAGGAGCAAAGACTTCAGAAAGGAATAAATTTTGTAATATGAATAAGCTTCGTGATGGTTTATATATTTTTTACTCCATGGTGAAGTTTTGTTCATTATGGTCTGATTGTGGCGTACTTTGAAAGAGGGTCACATGGTTATGGGCGGTGACCCTCCGTGGATTTAACGTGCCATAAAATTGAAATAAGTCTTTTCTGAAACAGGATGATAAAGATGTTGTAAAACCTAAAGAATAAACTCCCCATGCTTACTGAAATGCTAAGTAGAAATGTATCACCCATCTATTTAAACGATAGGATAATTTATGGGCGTGACACGGACTACTTAGCTTCGCACGCTGCCTCAGCCACGGAATCAATGGAAAAATGGTGGATGAACGGACAGACATATTTAACACACGATAACAAAGTATGCCTGAGAGCTGCAATGTTTTCGTAAAAGCCAGTTAAGATCGCAATACTCACGCCACATAGTCTGCTATAACGACTGGTTTGGGGATGTATCCAGCTGGTATGTGACCTTGGAGGATCTCTGGTTCCGCTGCCATTCGTGGACCAGCAGCAGAGTAGGATGGAGCGTCCATGATGTCTGGCTGGATGGTGGGGAGGGGAGTCTGCTCCGAAGTCCCTGAGCCCAGCTACACACACACACACACACACACACACACACAGAGTCACAGGTCCATCAACAGAGCCTTCGTACCAAATCTCCACAGACTCAGTCATGCAGCCCATCATACTCACTATGGACAGAGGCACTGATGATCCAATGGTTTTCATCTGGGAGGATTAGACAGGAAGTGACTGATTAGATGAGCACTTCTTAGCGGAGCACTCCGTTCAAACACAATTCATTTCCTGTGTTAAAGAGCCACTAAGTGTTTTAGACCATCTGATGAGGATTATCTGGTTACTGGATATCAAATATTTAAAAGCATCCGGCTGTATGGTTTGGCTTAATTTGTTTATTTGTGGGTGAAGTGCTTCCTGTTTTCCTCGTTTGCTTAGAGGCCACAAATGCAATTATACTGAATGAAATGAAACTGTTGACAAAGTTCTTTATAATGTTATGCGGATTAAGACAGTCTTTCAAGATAATACAGCGAATGTAGTTAATGACGTTATTCTTAAACACACATGATCTCCCTCCAGGCAGGTTATGTTTTCAGTCGTTTTCAGAGCTGGATGACAAATTTTGACCATAAATTGTTTGATTTGGTGCAGATCAATACTGTTTGTATGCAATGTAATCTTTGAGTGGCCTCTTTATTCTTGGACATTCATATAACAGAAAAATGCCTCAGATTTTTATTGTTTAAAAGGTTAGATTGAGTAACCAAGGACATAACCATCACTACAAAGTGAGTGTCATGACAAATCACTGTCCTGGACATATTGATAGCCATCTTGCTGTAATAAAGATCTTCTAAGGAAGAAAATATGATGGCACCTGAAGTTCTCCTAGACGGCTGCTAAACAGCACCAAAACACCCAAAACAAGCTCTCTGTCCTGGACTGATGGGGAGCCACCCTGCAGCCAATGATTTGCTTGGTATGTAAACAGAGGTATGTATGAGGTGTGTGTGTGTGTGTGTGTGTGTCTTAGAGACCTCCTGTGCCAGTGACTCCTTCCTCATCCTTGAAGCTTCGTGCCTCCATAGCTTCAGACACACTGCTGAACTGATGAGGTAGAGGACCATGGTGATGAAGAGGAAGACGATGGCTGCCGTCTGTCCAGCTTCGGTGCGACAGAATGCCCCGTTCAGGCCGTTATTGAAGACGGGCATATTGCACATCCCCCCACGGGTGGTATCCCTCACGTACACTATCCCCGCCGCTAAATAGAGCACGGCCAACACGAGGTTGATGGAACACTCTGTGAGAGGCCACCAGGACGAGTCCAGCAGGATGGCTCGGTAGTACAGGGTCATTCCGAGGACCAGCAGGATCACAGTCACTATCCACGCAAGACCGGCCACCACCAGGACAAAAGGCGTCTTGGGGCCTGTGTAAGAGTAACCGCCATAACTACCGCCAAGCCCTCCGAAAACCTGCGGCTGGGAGTATCCGTACATGTTGAACCACTCGTTATCCTTGTGCACGTAAGCGCAGACGCAGGCGAACACGGCAGCGCCCAGCAGCAGCTGCACGCATCCCAGGATCCTCAGCAGACCGGCCCAGGACTTCATGTAGGCGTAGCGCATGTGATACTCCTCCACCCGCTCGTGGTAGGTCAGGGCGGAGAGGTTGGTGGGCACCGCTGACGCCGAGTCCAGGGCTTCAGCACCCAGCAGCAGGCCGTCTCGCTCCTTCTGAGAGTTGTAGCTGCCACCCGAGCCACCGTAGGGGTCCCGGTAGGATCCGGGGAGGGACGGAGACGGTGGGGCAGAGTGCGGAGGGGAACAGGGGACCCCCTCTGTGGTGCGGCAGATAGCGCTCTTAATGGATGAGGGGGCTGGAGAGTCGTTTTCACGATCTGGGAAGGACCAACCCTTGCTGCCGCGGTTACCGCTGTTGCCTCGGAAAAAGTTCTTGACCGAGTCAGGGATGAAGCGGTGGACCGGCTTGATGTCCATGGCGTCGTGATCGGGATCCAGAGTCTCGTCATCGCTGGGGGGGTAGAAGGAGTTGGGCCCCACGGCAGGAGCATCAGGTAGAGGAGGAGGGGGGAGGGGATCTAAACTGTTGGCCAGCCCTGAGCCGTGCATTGGGATCGGGGGTGGAGGCAGCTCAAAAGGGACCTGGTCATAACGAGGGATCTCCCGGACACGGTCGAACCTGGTGACAGAACCTCCTCCTCCTAAAGACATTGGAGACACGTCTCTGTTGTCACTATAGAGAGAAACAGGCAGGATTAGGTCACTGTCCACTGATGATCACTTTGATCTAACTGACAGCTCCACTCAATCGGTTGCCGATTCGCCACATTTAGCACATAACTACCCACGCCCATTACGCTCCAAAACGGGCGGAGCTGCTCGAGTCTTTTATCAAAAGTTTACTTTTAAGAACAAACGATCGATGTTACTGAATCAGAAAACAGGTGTATAATAATAACAATGTGATCATTTAACATTATTGTGGGATTACTTTCTTTTCTGGTTATTGGTCATAAATATTTTACACTGTAAAAAACATTTGACAACATTCAACATTATCTGTGGTTTGAATTTCATCTCTAACTCTTGACAGACCACGACGCTGGACACGCTGAGTTCCACGGTTCCATTCAGATACTCGGAGTCAATTCTGGTTGATGCTGAGCGCTACTCATTCACATTTACATTAAAAAGCCATCATAAACAAATCCACAATGAACCAAGACAACAAACAATCTAGAACATGAAACACTTCTCACTGTGGAATCCAAAGACATGCAGCTTAGGTGAATTGCCCATAGGTGTGAATGGGAGTGTGATGGGTCTATCTGTCGGCCCTGTGATTGACTGGTGCCCTGTCATGGTGGCTGTCCAGC
The DNA here is from genome assembly GCA_900303265.1 of Brotula barbata. Lineage (NCBI taxonomy): Eukaryota > Metazoa > Chordata > Actinopteri > Ophidiiformes > Ophidiidae > Brotula > Brotula barbata. Next base: position 15,701 of record OMNV01011645.1, on the reverse strand, counting down.
ATCCACTGTGACCCAGACATGAATAAGAGCTCTAAATGATGGAGGAGGAGGGGATTCTCGTGCTTATACCGAAGAGGAGGAGGTCTTTGCCCTTTCTGACCCATTTGAAACTGCATGAGCTCCACAATATTTGGCACAGCTTAAAGATGATGAGATTTAGAATACAGCTGGAGTTGAGATTTTCCAATATTTTGTATATGTATATAAACATATATGTCAGTGGTTAGACAACCCACAGTGTGTGATGATGGAAATGTGTGGCCGAGTTCCTGTCACCGTTTTCTGCCTGTGTCAGCACGCTGAAGATGCTCAGGGTCACTTGATGTAAACCAAAAACATTCAGGTTTTTGGAACAGAAAACACTGAAATTCCAGGAATAGTGTAAATGCACTACATTTCTATAGCACTTTTCCAGTCTGGGCACTACTCAAAGCTCTTTACAATGTTTGTATGACATTCACTCATTCATACATACATTCACTCATGGACAGCTGAGGTGACCATGCTTTCAATTCGGAGTGAGGGAGGAGAATGGGATCGACCTGGCAACCCTTCCATCACTAGGTGATCACCATAGCCCCTGAACACTATCAGACTTGGAGTTTTGTGAGAACATGAGTTCCAGTTCATCCCTCTGACCTGATAACACTAAATGTCAAACCAGCCATGAAGGCAGCACTGAACACAGATCCACTCCTGACCCCATAGACAACTCCTCACCTCCAGAAGGTCTGAACTGTTGGAAGGATGCAGCAGAAGATTTGGACAGAACTGATGCATAATGTACGAACACACTGATTCGTGAGCAGGAGCCCTGTTTAATCCCTCTGTCTGAACATCCCTGTGTAAATCACGATCAACACCGCCGACTCAGACAGCTGGAATGTCGAAGGACCGACCCTCAGCCACAGTGACACACATTTAGAAACTTCCTATTGTTGTCGCCATGCACACAGAGGAAACATTATCCATTCTCAGACAAACCAGGAGCCCGATGTGGTCAAAAACGGCACAATTCTGTACCAACTTGGACTTTGGGGGTCATATGGACATACTGGTATTACTGTAGAGGTCAATGATAAAGTCAGAGTTCATGCACTGTAGGAACAAGACTATAACCAACATGTTCCAATGAATCAGTGAACACCAATATTAGCAGCCGACCTGTTATCTGTCCTAATTAGAGAACCATAACAGCTGCAGCTCATCAATATACTCAGCCGATTCACGCAACAATGTTTTTAAATGTGTATTTCTTTAAAACCAAGAGGAAATTAAATTGGAGAAGGTGAAGACAGGGAGCGTTTTACTCGATGAACCTGCTGACAGGAGTCCGATAAAAGGACCGGTTGAAGTTCACTTTTATCCGTTTATTTGGCTTAATTAGTTACAGCACAGAATCTACAAAATGACATCATAGAGGCTCCAATGGGACAGAACAGAAACCGAAGGAAGGACCGGGAGCTTTTTCTCTCATTTGAACGCCTGTCAGACCTCACTGATTAATTGTTTTATTTGTTATAATTCATTTATTTTCATTAATTGATCGCCTTCACCTTAGATCGTAGTTCGACTCTTTGGACTCAATGTTGTGATGTGGATCTGATCCGACCACGGCGAGGCAGACAGGAAGCCGAGAGGCTCTCAGGTGCTTTGTCAATCCGCGGGATCTGATCGTTAGAATACACGGTACTCCGAATGTACTCCAAAAGTACTTCCGATGTATTTTAAACGTACTTTAAAGTATGGCTGTAACTAATCCCCCGAAAACCCACAGCCGCTAAGATCCGAAGAATCGGTACAAATTGGTTACAAACATTGGTATAAGGACCCCAAAGTAACTTATGTCGTTATTTGATACGTTAAAAAATAAATGTCTCTCCTACAGAGATAAAAATGTAAAATACGATGAGATTTTGGTCGCTTACCTGCTTTTAATTGTGGGCTTATTGGTGTGAGTGCGCAGGTACGAACATCCTGTTTGTGCTGTGCTGAACTCTCACACTGACCTCAGATCAGCCTCACACACACACACAAACACACACACACACACATACACACACACTCACTCACTCAATGACCGACTTAAAACTCGCCCAGCAGGTCCATCCAGCCTCCTGCTGTCTTCTGTGGCTCCTCCTCTGACTGCACATTTAAGAGTTTGTTTTTCTTACATGTAAAAATTGATGACGTCATTAATAATATTAACAAATTTCAAGACAGTTGGTCTTTCGTGGACCCAGCGCGACAAAGTTGTGATTTAATCTTTACTTGTAAGAATATCGTTTAGCGTATATTAGATGTGCATTGAGTTTTATGAGTAAAAGTGCCCATTGTTGAGATCAATAACAAAATGTTTACATATTGTTAAGGATACGAGTTGCAGAGATCTGTGATTCTATTGTTTATTATTTAGTATCGGTATTCTATTGTAAAATCTTAAAGTTCTTTAATTCACGAAAGGTGTATTTATTTATTTATTTATTTGCTTAGTAAAAATGTGAAGTTTCACTAGAAAAATGAACTAAAATAAATACTTTTAATACTAAAATAAAAATAAAGGCCGGAAAAAGATGAATCTGCCGCATGTCTCCATTTACTGATCATCATCCCTTCAAATGACTTTTATCCTCGGCAGGGCGAATTTAACGCTTCATGGGCAGATTTTCTTTTTATCGAGAACGGGACAACATTTTTTTGCATTGCATGCAAATACATACACGGATCACATCCATCCCATAATGAACCTTTCCTTGATGATCATAACTCTTACAAGGCACAGCAATAATGAAGTCATTTAATTTAATTGTTCAGACCCATTTCTACTTTTACAAACACAAGGAGAGAGAAATCAGCTGTAGTTATAACTCCAACACACAGGATTTTAAAAACAGATGGTTTCAAATATTCTGAAGAACACTATGTTCAATTCATATTTTACCGTTTTCTATTCATTTAAGTAAACAGCGCCCCCCACAGGCGATTTACCACAGAATCCCTGAATTTATAGTTATATTTCTATCCATAGTTGTCATTATAAGTGTGTACAAGGGCACTAATAAAGAGTGAGTTATTTATTTACTATCTTGAATGGAAAAAAACTCAATGGAAAAAAACATGTGAACATATATTCTAAACATAAAGACATTTTGAAACTGTGTGTATTCTTTTAATAATATATACACAACCAGAGATGGGTCACAGTACTCTATTTTGGAGTATTTGCAGACATATTCAGTATTGAAGAAGTCCAACACGTATCAGCTCAGTAACACAATGATTTTTTTTTGACAATATCTTAAGAATCTAGAAAATGTGGTTAAACTGTTGAGGAGTCATTTCTCTGCAAAAGTTCAAACATTGGGGTTTTCCAGTTTTGTAACACTGACTGTGTTACTATGAGTACTTTCACTCTTTATACTTCATTGCATCTCATTTACTATAATTCTTAATTTTCATTGCTGGAAGTTTGTTTTTGTAATGTAAATGTTTTCCATTGCTGTAATGCAGAGGTGACTCCCCCCCACTGCTATATGACTCAATTTTGAATTTATACCGTAAATCTTTCAGTGTTGCACATCCATGTTGATGAACCATAAAAACCCATGTCAGTGTTTTTTTTCTTGTGATGGATCATAGACTTGTTAAGGGTTTGACGTTTATCCTCTGTAACTCTGAATGACTTCAAATCATTTTAAATGGAACAACTGTATATAAATGAATAGATCATAGTAACGAACCCATGTATGATTACATAGTTTTATCTTTTTATTTCTATATTCTTGAGTAAATTCTCTAAAATCTGTATTATGTACAACAAATGTCCTGTTGTTGTTTTTTTTTTATTGTATCAATGGCAGTTATTTATGTAACTGAACACTGTAATTCATGGAAATCTGGAGTGCAGCTCTTCCACGTTGAGACCCAGACACTCCTTCAGCAGCTTGAACATCTGGGGGTTTCTTTATAGATTCTTTGGTGGCATTCCTGCTTTATTATGATCGTTAGAGTAGAGAGACAGACAGGAAGGAGAGGGCAGAGCGCGAGAGGGGATGACATGCAGCAAAGGGCAAAGGTCACAATCGAACCTGCACCGCCGCAGTTTGTTGCGTGCGAAACCGGAGGAGTTTTGATTTTTACATTTTTAGCACAGTGGCACTTTGCAAAAATAGAGAAACCAAACAAACAATAAAATAACTCTGAACCCATTTTTAACTTGGGAAGATACTGTATGGTCTTGCTTTCTATGACAGAAAGTATGGTCTTATTTATTAGTGTAGAGTCTAACAACAAAGGAACTGACAATGTGATAAAAGTGCTGTGACTCCTGCGTTAATATCATATTCACAAAGTCAGATGTCTTCAGCTTCTCCCAAACAAAAACGTATTGAACTTCAAACATTTTATGATTACCTTTGTATCAAAAAACAAAAAAAAAACTTTAAAGACATCGAATTTTCTGAAACATTGTACAGAAAATTGCCAGATGATGTCAAATTGCTTGTTCTATAATATTTTTTGTTGTATTATGTATTTTCTAGGTGTACGATTTTATTCCCTTAAATACTTCCTGTACCGATTTTGTATTGACTTGCAGTGTGGTGTGTTCAATGTTAAACGATGTGATGTGATAAATATAAAAAGAATAAAAAAAACATGAACCCATGTTTAACTCGGGCGTCTTGATGATGACGTGCCGTTCGGCAACCGGAGTAGCTTCGTAGATCACGTGATCTTGTCGAAAGGAGTCGCTCTCCATCCGGACACTTTGGCCAATCAGTCGTCGACATTGACTTCCGTGTTCTAGGACTTGTCAGGCGCTGATTGGCTGAAATCACCTCTAACGTTTGAAAGTATCCTCGTTAGCTGCTCATCCGTCCCTTTCAGTCTCTCTTTCCGTCTCTGACACACACAAACAGAGCGGTTCTTCATAATGGAGATAATTCACCCTCTTCACGTCTTAGTCAAATCCTTTTTGTTGCTGTTCCTGTGGTCCAACTGTGAATGTAGAGAGTCCGAGCTGAACTACGTGACGTGCGGCTCACTGGTCAAACTCCTGAACACCAGACACAACGTCCGCCTTCACTCCCACGATGTCAAATATGGCTCAGGTAAGGACGATTTAGACGTCACCTTAAACGATGTCAGCCTCCTTCCCGTGTGTGTAATCTGGTTCCAGGACCTCACCATGAATCGTCTCTTGGCGTGTCTGCTGCCTCCTCTGCGCCACAGAGAACAGAGAACAGCTGCTGGCAGGTGTGTCTGACACCATCCTGTCAGCAGCGATTTATTCCGATAAAATGTCCGCTACTTCAGATCAAACGTACAAAATGTAGATAAAAAGTACAGCACTCATCGTTCATTTCTGACATTGATTGAGTTCCGTGTTCAGGTTGGTGCTGGTGCTCAGTAACCAAAACAGAATCATTTGGTTAATGATGCTGAGTGGAGTTTTCCTCCGAACATGTTGGAGTGATCATCTTATATTAGTGTATAGTAATAAATGCATCATACACTCTATATTAATGTAATACTGTATTTTATTTCAATGTTTGGGACCATTTTGACATGTTTTCTCCATCCGCACCCATCCTACAGCCACTAAACACTCCGTATCTCTGTACAGTATCTGCCCTAAGTTGTCCACAGTGGTCTTTAAAGCAGCACTGCATCACTTTGGAACCTCAGAACTTTATTTTTGACTTTAGCATGTTGTGGTAATGGTAACTCAGGGTGGTGCTGCTTGTTCGGATACCGCCAAGTCAAAAAAATGAGTGAGCTAACAAAGTAGCACCTGGTCATCGTGTATTTTTTTTCTTGTTTGTAGCTTTTTAGCCCAAATGAATGTAGCTTGTAGAGTAGTAGTACCAGCTACCTTTACTGCTGCAGCCAACATTTAAAAGTTGAAGAATGTCGGATGGTGGCAGCGAGCCAACCTGCAAACCAGAGGAGCCACCAGCACAGAGAAAGGCTCAGAAAAAACATGGGGTCTTCTTCTTCTTCCTCTGATGGATGTTTGACAGCGGGCGGAGCTGCAGCAGGCCCCCTGGGGACCGCGTGTGGGGCTATGTAAAGCAGGACTCGTGGAGCATGATCTCGGTTCACCTCCGCAGGCCTACGTACGTGGTGGACTGTGCTTGGCCTGGTCTTTGTGGGGACTCCTGGTGGTGACATAACCAGACATCTAGTGACAGGGGCCCAGTTATTAAGGGTCAGCTTAGGACTAAAGGGTCGAGGAAGAACTGAAGACGAGCATCCACTCGCTGCTTGTGAGGAGCACTTAGGGGTGCAGGGCCCCTTCAACATGGAGGAGAATTGAACCAGCGACCCTCCACACCACCCCGGGCCTGTAACGTTAATTGTCATGGCTAAATGTTTTACAGGGTTTGCAAGAGTAGTAAAATAGTCATGAAATGACGGTAACACGGTGCGACAGGGCTCATAAACAAGATGGCTGTGAATCCTCTGTGAACAATAACAAACTTAAAAACTAAAACCAATGTTTTTAAGAAATGTTATTTCCATGTTGATAAGAATTTGAGATAGATTAAAACAATTCTCTTCTAATAAACCTTGACGATGGTTTCGCCCTGACAGTCTTCCAAGGGACAA
>OMNV01011638.1:1493-25056 GCA_900303265.1 Brotula barbata | reverse complement strand
TGACATCATGTACAAACCCAACATCTCTAGAATAAGGACAAATTTAAGGGACATCCCAATCCCGTATCATATTTGAGGGTTACTGCAATTCATTGTAGGATTTTATTTTTTGAATGATGAATTCTAAAGAAATCTAAAGATTTTATAGCTTTTCTATGTGGTCTACTTAAATTATTAATGAGGCTTTTAATAAAAATGTGCATTCACTTTGTCCAAAATACTTTAGAATAACCCAATCCTTTAAATATACCAGTTTTCCTTAAATTGTACTCAATTACCAATTAATTTACCGGTGTTTAATCAAAATATCAGAGGTTTCTCTAAATAATCAGCATTGACAGTCCTAATAGTTTAACAGGTTTGCTGCTTGCATTTATTTCTTTTTTACATATAATACACTGTGATTGATAAGTTCTGAGCCCAGTGTAGGAGGAACTAACGGTGTCCGTCGTTGGTTTCTCCCTGTTCCCTCCCATACAGGTGCTCCAGGCACTCCCAGCTGCCCGCCTGGCCAGTTTCCATGTTTGGACTCGGTGGGCTGTGTTGACGCGTCGGCACGCTGTGACGGACGCCTGCAGTGTCCCACCGGCTCCGATGAGGAAAACTGCACGGTTTCTGCTGGATGTTTGGAATCTGACTGGACGTGTCTGAACCGCGTCTGCATCCCCAAGGAGCAGCGATGCAACGGACAGAACGATTGTCTGGATAACTCTGACGAACAGGACTGTGGTGAGAGCTCTACATCAGTCAAATAATTGTCCGTGTGTGTCGCCAGGTGACATTATAGGCTGCAGAATAAATGGCTGAAATGCTTGAAGAGTATCAAAAGTTATACGCGAGCTCGTTGTCAACATCCTAGTCAGAAATGTCACACGTGTCACACAGGCAGTTTCCGTGTTCTCCCCTTGTCTCTCACAGGTCCGTGTGGCGTGGATGGCGTGCGGTGTCCTGAGGGTCTGTGTCTGTCCGCTAAAGAGAGGTGTGATTGGAAGTTTCACTGTGCAGACGGCAGCGACGAGCCCATAACCTGCGGTAGGATTCAGAACAAACGGCTGTGATGCTGAGCTTTACCTTTGACCTTTATTTCATCATTTTCATCATTCCCATCATCAGAAAGTTCCTCCTAATTTTCACACACACACACACACACACAGAGTAATTCTTATGATATAATTGATCCCCTTGATTCTCACCAGAATTCTTCCTGCTCCCCCCTCAGGTCGTACTTGTGCTAAGGACAATGGTGGCTGCAGCCATGTGTGTGTGGATGAACCGTGGGGAGCCCTGTGTGCCTGTCCCAGCGGATACCAGCTGTCCAGCAACGGAGCAATCTGCAACGGTGAGTGTGTTGGTGTTGGTGTGTGTGTGTGTGTGTGTGTTCACGAGTATTAGTGTGAGTGTAGGTGCTATTCCCATTGTATTGAAAGCGATGATGTCTGACCTTTGGATATATGTTTGCATGAGTAGCTTCCATCAAGATGTTTCATAATGTAAACATCATCCCAGCATCATAATGTTCAGATATTTGTCCACCTGTTCTCTTTTAAATGTTGAGCTCATGACTGTCCTCCCCACCCCCTTCAGATTTGAATGAATGCACTCTGCCCTTCGCTCCCTGTATGCATCACTGCTCCAACACCCTTGGATCGTATCGTTGTTTCTGCAGAGAAGGATTCCAACTGAGTGGAAACGGCAATTGTCTGGCTACAGGTACGACATATCCAAATATTCTTTTTTTTTTTCCCCAAATAGTCCATGCTGGCAGGTTCTCAGCCCGGGTTTGTTCCTCTGATTGTCTGCTGTCTCCCTCACCTGTTATTGTGTCCAGGTAATGCTACCCGGCTGCTGACACTGTGGCGGAGCTCCTTAGGCCTGCTGGACGTCAAGTCCCAGCAGATCGAGGTCATCCAGAAGCTGGCCTCCAGCCCGGAGGCTCTGACCTTTGACCTTGTGCGAGGCTGGTTCTACTGGGCTGACAGCCAGGGCAGAATTTTCCAGACTGACGGACGGAGCAGCAGGACGATCTACTCCGGTCAGTTTTCCTTGTTTTGACGATAAAGCTGCGAGTTCACGTTCATGTCAAAAGTACGGCACAGCTTCATCTCTGATTTATCACTGAAGTTCTCTCCATATCATGCAGCCCTAATGTTAAAGCACCAATCCATGAATAATCTACTTTTTACTCATAATATGCACTACATCGGCACTCTGGCCCATTTTTAACCCCTTAAACACCTGTATATCAATGGGTTTTAGAGCACTCTAAAAGGTAAACAATTCAGGCTCGTTTAAAGCTGCCGTTCACAATTAGCAGGCCGAGCCCACTGTTGGGTTTAGTTATTCGTTTAATATCTAAGAATTCACATAAATAAAAACAAATCAAACGACTTAGGATATATTTTACAGTGCTTTTGACGTTGCCCTTGATAATTCAACTCATTAATACATGAGTGAACACATTTTTTGATTTTGACTTTTATGAAATCCTACATTGATTACAGTAATCTTACTTTTTAAAACTTTTGGATTTTTTAACTTCCCTTCAAATTCTCTTTGTTTTGGGTATCATTTTACACAGATTTCCTGGGAATATATTCTGATGTGGAAAAATTGAGCATTCCACAATAGTCTCACATAAAATTTAATGAAGATGAGTCCAACGATGCTTACATTTTCCCATCATTTTTCCAAAAATAGGAGAGCCTGGGATTAACAGCCTGGCTTGTGATTGGCTAAATGGACACCTGTACTGGACCAATCAGAAGACCCGGTCAATCTACATGAGTACATCTGATGGCAGTAGTTACACGACTGTGCTGAGTAAGAACATCAGGCCGTCGGAGGTGGTGCTTGTTCCTGTTGAGAGGTACGTGTGCCAAAAAACATCAAGTCCAATATTTTGGGAGAAGTTTCATGATAACGAATATTATATCGAAGAGTCTACATGCCGCAGGACTTTGCATGATGATGACACAGGTTTCAACAGTTGATTTGAAATTTCAAAATGCCAAATGAAAAGGAATTGGATGATGTCATGCCCAATTTCTGAATTTTTATGCTTTGGGACTTCCTGTTTGCTTCCTTTTCTTTCCTCGTCTTGAGGCATCTGTAATTAATTTTGTCCTGAATGAAGAATTGGACTGATTAGTTTCATAAGTTACATCAGCAAGTGCTGAAAAATGACAGGAAAATGATCTAAAACAAAGGATTTGAGTGAATTGTTCCTAGCGAGAGTTACTCCTTTGCGAGAGTGGATCTTCCACGTTGCCATACCTGAAGAATAAGTACAGAGCTACATTGCTGCTGACTCAGCATGTCCAGGTGCCAACCTAGGTTGAAAACCCCTGCTGTATATGAAGCCTTTTCTGTGTTCAATATAATCGTTTTAGTAGTATTCAGTTTTATTTTTGGTCTCTTCCTCCCAGCTTGATGTTCTGGATCAACGTAGGCCTGGATGACAGGGTGACGCTGGAGAAGTCCTGGATGGACGGGTCGGAGCAGAGCTCTCTAGCTGTGCTCACCGCTCAGTCCGCCCACGGCCTCACTGCTGATGTGGCTGCCAGGAGGCTGTACTGGATCAGCGACTTCAAGAAGGTCAGACAATGACAGATGTGCTTCGGTCTGAAACAATAACATAGAACAACCACTCATCATCATCATCATCATCATCTCTGAAAATGATCTCTGTGGTCTGGCCTGTAATGACCGTGGACTCGTTGTATTTAGTCTGTAGAGACGGTGAAGATGGACGGGAGCGGCCGCCACTCCTTCACGGGGCTCTTCAACAGAAGACCTGCTCTGGACCTGGCTGTCTTTGAGGGCTCCTTTTACTGGGTGGACGAAAAAGGACTGTGGAGGACTCCACTGAGCCAACCCACCCAGAAGAACTTCATCTGGAAAGCTGCTGTACCTCTGATAATCGCTTATCACGAGCTCCAACAGCCTCAAAGTATTTTCTATACACAGAATTGATTTACTGCACACCTTTCTCTTCATCATACGCGCTGTAGTTCTCTCTCTGACAGCAGATGATCCTGTTTATCTGGTCTCTCATCCATCAGCTGCCTCTGCATGTATGAACAGTCCGTGCCAACTCTGCCAACTGACCAACAGCAGCCGAGCTGGATTCACCTGCGCCTGTCCGGACAGCCAAGTCCTGATGCCCCACGGGACATGTGAATGTAGGTTTACGTAACACTCCTGATGACGTAACGGTCCAGACCTGCTGATTGGATGTTTGACTTTGGCTTCTCAAATCAGGGCCCAATATGGACATTGCTGCACTTTTACCTAGTTTAAATAAAACCATTAAGATAAAGTTAATGGTAAAACTCTGTCCAAATGAGGAAAATTACCCTGTTGGCAGTACAATAAAGGATTATCTTATCTTAAAGTGATTTAAGATACTGTAATCTCCAAGATACTTCATTGTTCAAGAGATGAGTCCTGAATTTAACAACAGGATTTTAAAGGCTGTTTCATTGCTTTTTGTTGTATTTTATACATTTTCGATCGTTATGCTTATCCTTTAAATTCCTTTAAATTCTTTGATTTGTAATTTTAAAGTATTTATGCCTTTGTAATGACTTTGAATGGTACATTGCACATAAACTTTACTTCACGTCAATGTAGTTGAATCCGAATACTTGTCCAGTCCTCGTCCAGATACTCTGATCTTCTGATCCCACAGATCCAAAGTTTGTCTACGCCACATTTACGACGGTCAACCTGCTGGAGTTCAAGGGCGGAGAGCCCAGTAGAACCCTGCTCTTCACCACCCAGGACAGCATCCTGTCTTTTGATCTGGACTGGTACAGAAACTGGCTCTATTGGGCCAACCAGACCGGCCACGTCCAACGTACCGGTCTAACCCAGGTCAAGACTGAAGAGGTCCCCACACCGCTCCCAGGTACACTGCTTTAGATGTCACTGTTGTAGTGAATCTTTATAACCATGTTACCGTTCCACCACAGTCCAGCTGTTGGCACACGATGAGTTTGCTCATTTTTCTGGTTTTTCCTCTTTAGTTTGTTTAATTAAAGTCGAGCAGAGCACTGGAAGCCTTTACTGGGTGTCGTGCGACCAAGCCTGCATCGGCATGACGTCAGCAGACGGCGGTTACCCGCGGCGACTGTACCAAACAACAAAGGAGATCCGGGACTTGTTTGTGGATTGGCTAAGGGGCGGGCTGCTCTGGTTGGAGGAAGACCGCATCTTCTCCATGAGCCTGTCGGGAGGCAAAGCCCAAGAGCTGCTGCACCTAGCAGACGGGGTCGGCGTGAACGTCGCCTTCGACTTCAGAGCCAACAGTCTGCTCTGGAACTCAGACAGAGCAGGTCAGTGTGTCAACTGCAGCGTTTAAATCGGTTGGTTCGCTTTATGAAACGACATATAATAATCGTCTTTGTCTCGCTTGGTCCGAATTCTGGAAGCGGCAATGTAAGAGAATGTGATTCTCCAAGAATGCCATCAGCAGGAGGCGATAAAGAGATAATTTTCACTGCATGCTCGATGAATGGATAGCATGAGGATTTGAGCAAATGATATAAAAGTGCTCTCTAAAGTTACACAGTAGCTTTAAGCTCGTACTGTTAACAGAGCACTAAATTGGAAATATGGAAATGATTGCAGACCATAGGGGGCCATAATATCGACGGTATACGTTCATGAAATATATGGTAAGAATGGATCTGTGCTTTGTCATTGTGGGAACTTGAGGGATCAATGGGTGTTTTTTTTCCCTCAAAGTTTAACAAATGACAATTGCTGATTGAGTGTTTAAAATGTTTTTCTTACAAAACATCAAACAGGGAAAAGGACATAGCAACAGGGTGTAGACACGGTCGTTGCTAATAGTTACGCTGTACGAATACTGTTATTGTGCAGCAATGTGCCAAAAAAAACAAAAAAAAAAGACATGCTGTCAGTCGTCCATAATGCTTTGGATTGCACCTGCAAGATAAAATTCCCAAACATTTTGCACATCATTGGTCATAACCTTACAGACCTATCAAATGAAATCCTGTGGAATGCGAAGGTGAGTTTTGGGCCTCTCACCCGTGCAGGACTGACAGCGATGAGTCTGCTGCACAAACAAAGTCACAAAGGCGGAAGACGGTGGAGCATTTCAGGCTCAGTCGTAGCAGCCATGGAGCCCTTCCTGTTGACGCTTTCTGATGACATCATGACTCTGTGGGACCGTCGATATGGTACCCCCATCCAGCGCGTGGCTGTGGGAGGCAACGTGTTCGCCGTGACGACTGCACTCAAGGACGTCAAAGCAGGTCAGAGGGAACTCACAGCCGACAAACTGGGAACTAAAGGCGTCAGTAGACGTTCCAGGAATATGAATGTCAGATTTGAGTATTTGTGTTGCTCTGCAGTGCCCGTGACTCCTGTCTGCCGGGAGCCGTCTGTCCTGTGTACGCCCACGTTGGTCTGCCTCTCCCAGGCTCAGCTGTGTGACGGCAGAAGAGACTGTCCGGATGGAGTTGACGAGGACCTTTGTGTCACCACGTGTCCCTCTAAAGGTACACATAGCGGTGTGTCCATATCTGAGACAGAATGTCCTTTATTATGATGACATATAAATTCATTGGACTGAAGTTATACATTTGAAGTCTCCTTGAGGGTAGAAGGTAGATTTTTTTTTTGTGTGTGTGTGTGTTATAGTTTCCTTCCTTCATGTCTCATTTTAGAGTATTTCAAGTGCAAAGACCGTAGAAGCTGCATCTCCAGGAATCTGGTGTGCGACGGTCGCTCTCACTGTTTCGACAGCTCGGATGAAGTTGGCTGTCCGACCGTCGCCTCGCCTGTCGCTCGGACCAACATCCTGAAGTGTCGCAGGGACTCGAGACCATGTAGAGACGGAAAAGAGTGCGTTTTATACAGTCATCTATGTGACGGGGAGGTGGACTGCAAGGACGGATCGGATGAAAAAGATTGCAGTACGTTCGTTCAAAGAGGACAAAGCAGTCTGTACGGTACACGGATTGGCTGCTTCTGTTGGAAGACCAATAGGATTCAGCGGGATGCAGTCAATTCTAATTTTAAATTAAATTTGAACCGTAACGGCTGCAGTTGATTGATGACAACATTCCTCTTGTAACCCAAACGCTACCTTCAGTTTTCTTTCACTTCTAGAATCCCCAGAACCGAACCCGAACTCAACACGAGCAGAGGTGGTTCGACCAACTCCAAAGGCTCCTCCGACCAAACCTCCTGCTCCGACTGTCCCAGCCTGCATCAGTCCTTCCATACTCTGTCCTCGGTCTCCTGTTCACCTCTGCATCTCGCACACTCAGCTTTGTAACGGATACAAAGACTGTCCAGATGGCTTCGATGAGGAGAACTGTGTGAAAATATGCCCCTCCAGAAGTACGTCAAACGTTTGTCACATCATCTGTTTGGTCTTGATTTCATAGAAAAAGACCCTGAATGTAAATAAAATTGCTAAAATTCCACAGCTGACTTCCGCTGCAAGGACCGCAGGAGCTGCGTGTCCAGACGTCTAGTGTGCGACGGTCGCTCTCATTGTCACGACGGCTCCGATGAAGTCGACTGTCCCACCGTAGCTCCTCCTACATTACAGAAAGACGTCCTGAAGTGTCGTAGGGACTCGAGACCATGTGGAGACGGCACTGAGTGTGTTTTACTCACCCACGTGTGTGACGGAGAGAAGGACTGTCAGGACGGATCGGATGAACGCGGATGTCCAGACTCTTGCAAACGAGGTGGTTTTATCTGAATTCAATGCTGTGTGACTGAAGGGTCATTGATAATGAAAACTAAAGGGGAGGTTTTCAATGGGTGGACTGCGTGACTCAATGAGCCAAAAATAATCAACTGTTTAATGAAGGAATCACTTATTTGTCGCAGTTGCATTCTCTTCTTTGTGATAACTGTGATGTCGCCTGTACTCCAGATGAGTTTCGGTGCTCCCACGGAAAGAAGTGTATCCCTGCGGCGTTGCTGTGCGACGGGACGGCCCAGTGTCAGGACCGCTCCGACGAACAGAACTGCTGGGAATCGACTAAGAGCTGCGAGTTTCGCTGCAAGGATGGCAAACGCTGCATCCCGAAGAAATTCCTGTGCGACGGAGAGAGAGACTGTCCGGATGGCACTGATGAAGTTGGCTGTGGTGAGTGTTGAGGTTGTCCTTTCAACCTGTAGACCGTTGGATGCTGCGTTTATCCCTCCGTCTAACCTCCGCCTTGAAAGCTTCACGTTTCTATTTTCCAGGTCCCATCACTGCTGCTGCAACCAAGCCTCCTGCTGCAACCAACCGTCCTGCTCCTCCTGCCTCCTCCTCCTCCACCCCAACCTGCATCACCCCTTCATTTCTCTGTCCGCGTTCGTCCCTGTGTATCTCACAGCATCAGCTGTGTGATGGACGAACAGACTGTCCTGGTGGCTTTGACGAACAGGACTGCATTGGTGAATGTAAAAACCCAGGTGAGTCCAGCTCGGCTTTGAGGCAAAGATGGTTTATGAACCACACGAGACAAACAAACAGTAACTTTATTTTTGTTTTAAATCTATTTAGATTTACCTAATACCAGTCATAAAAGGTAATGGAGTACACCTGGCAGTAAATAGTTAGACCAGACTTTAAGGGCCACAGGAATGTTGTTGCTTTTGGCCCAGATGGTTGTGATTTCTTTCTACCCAGCCTAATGTCAAAGGTTAAAACTCGGATAGCTGATTTCATGATAACTATTCGAGTAAATAAGATCCTCCTCGCTCCTTTTCGTCTCTTTACCCCACTTGTCAGGTGACTTCTTGTGCAGCGATCGGAGGAGATGCATCCCCCGGGCAGAAGTGTGCGATGGTCGCTCCCACTGTCCGGACGGGTCGGATGAGAGGCAGTGTAAATCAGAGGATTCTACAGCTCCGAGTAAGAAAACAGAAACTGCTGGACAATGTCCAACGTTGGTTAGATTCAACTAAACGAATACAAACAAAAGTACAGTCATGCTATTTAATTCAAGGAGGCTTAAATATTTAATTTAAAAATAACGCTCATAATGTCATCTGCATATGATGGGTACTATTTGGAAAGGAAAGGAGGCAACTGGAAAATCCACCAGTCCAAGTGTATTGACAAGTGGAATGTGTACAACTGTACTGTACACAAATAATTTGTGGAAATTGTGATTATTTAATCATGAACAGCCTTGACCTCTTCAGTGTTTGTATCACTTTACAGGTGAGAGTGAGCAGTGTGATCAAAAAGTTTGGACTATCTGTGATTTAAAGAACAATAATATATTGAAATGAATTTCTCTCTGCCAAGCCTCCAGACCGTCTCCTCTGAAGTGTCGCACCGGTTTCAAGCCGTGTAAAGACGGCCTGGACTGTGTTCTGTACAGTCATGTATGTGACGGAGAGACGGACTGCAAGGACGGATCGGACGAAGAGGGCTGTACTGTTCAGTGCACCGCAGGTACATCAAAGATATATGATTGAGTAAAAGTACAGATAGCTTTTTTATAAATGACTTGGTGACGAGGAAAATTGGCCCATTAGAAAACATTTTTGAATAAGAGGGATTAAGCTGTCAAGTATCGAAAGTATTTTTTGAGGATAACTGTACTCAAGTATTTCAGGTCCTCTGTGTCATTTCTACTTTATAACACTCCACATGTCTTTAAATATCAATTTTACTTGCGATATGTAGACAAGTAATAATAATAAGTAATTTGCAAAAAACATTTATACTCCAGCATGATACGAAGTCTCACATTGAGGTACTGTAGTGAAGTATTTTTACTTTACTTTCCTTTCATCACTGCAGAAACACAGGTGTCCTTGTGAAGGTCATCTTATCTGAGGTGTCTTTTTTCCTGCCTTCAGATGAGTTCCAGTGCTCTCATGGGAGGCGGTGCGTCCCTCGGGAGCAGGTGTGTGACGGGAGGGACGACTGTCAGGACCGATCGGATGAAATGGACTGTGAGAAAATGATTGACGGGTGCCATCATCGTTGTGATAACAACAGCCGCTGCATACCAGAGACCTTTCTGTGTGATGGAGAGAGAGACTGTGATGATGGGTCGGACGAGAAAAACTGTGGTGGGTGATGTCAGACGATTAAAAAAACATCAGCCCCACTATTTTACACAGTGCCAAGAAAATGCATTTACACCCGGAGTGTCAAACATACGGCCCATGGGCCAGAACCGGCCTGCCAAAGGGTCCAATCTGGCCCACTGTGCCACAAAACCACCAAACATCAGCTGTTTTGTCTCCAATTATCGACCAAATTTTCAGTTAGTATTTTTACTAACAATTATTCAATATTAATGTAACCGTGAAGGGAGTGAGATTTGTTGCTGTACTCTAAGCTTTACTACTTTAACTATTGTCTTTTTCCAGGGTTGATGGCTTGCGCGGTCAGCCAGTATCACTGCATTAGCGGTCAGTGCGTGTCTGAGGCCCTGAGATGCGACGGATACGCCGACTGTAACGACCACTCGGATGAGGCGGGCTGCTCCAGACCCCCACGCTGCCCGGCGCAGCTCCGATGCCCGCACAGCCACGAGTGCTTGCAGAAAGAGTGGCTCTGCGACGGCGAGGACGACTGCAGAGACGGCTCGGATGAGAAGGTATGGAACGGTCGAGGTAGATGGCGATGAAACGTCGATCACTGGTGAGATCTGGTCTCGTTTTGCTTACAGAATTGTGAGAGTCCACCAATGAAGTGTAGGGAGCACCAGTGGCAGTGTGGAGACAGCCGTCAGTGCATCCCTCTGTCCTGGAGGTGTGACGGCAAGAAAGACTGTCTGAACGGTGTCGACGAGGACAAATGTAAGCATGGTTAAATCAGGGTCTAACGAGGAGACTACGTGCTCACTGATTTGGTGCATTAAATTCTATTTACACGGACGGTCCTGGAATCTTATCACTCTGAGTGCATCGATAGTTAAACTTCAGCGTACATTCTCTACTTTTGTTTAGTTGTGCATGCGTACTTTGGTTGAGATGTAATTTGGAGAACTCGTGAGTTCATATGTGGTTTGTGTTTGTAACGTCTTGTCTCGAGTGTGTGGACAGGTATGGGTTCAGGAACCCATATGAGACAGATTAGATCCAATTTAAGTGTGGTGAGTTGGTGAGTCTCTCCTTTTGTCAGTCCAGTGGTGGACAGGGACAGTCTCGTATCCTCGTCTGTCTTCAGCCTAGACCTATAAAGTTTTGTCATCGCTGTGATTTTGCTCCTGCAGGCAGCCAGAGAAAATGTCCTGCATACCTGTTCCAGTGTGGCAGCGGCGAGTGTGTGGACCCCAGCCTGCTGTGTAACCGCATCATAAACTGTGCTGACGGCTCAGACGAGGGCGCCGGATGCACTTTGCGCAACTGCTCCACATCGTCGGCTCCCAGGTGTGACCACCAGTGTGTCAGCACCCCCAATGGACCGGTCAGTGTACTGCAGACGTCATGGACGTCCAGGTGTTTGACCTGCATTAAGTGTTTGGCATTAAGAGTGATGTCGCAAAGCCTCCTTTATTAAGTACAAACATCAGGCTCATTGTTTGCTGACAAAGTAAAACTTCAGTATAGTACTTAAGTATGGTTCAGGAGAATTTGGACTTCATAGAGGACTCTGGAGGACACATTCAATGAGCTGGACTGTCCAAAGTTTAAATCAATGTTTTAAAGCTAGAGATCTGCTCCATGTTTATCTTTAAGGACGTGTGAAGGACAGGATTATACTCTAGTTAATCTGAAGACCAGCACAACACAGAGGAACAGAAATACTTTGACTTTCAATACTTACGTACGGTTATTCTCCAAAGTAAATACTTTTGATATTTAAGTCAGTTTATCAGCAGCTAAGTGACTTTTACTCCAGTTTGTTTCGTGAAAAGTCTGTTTTCTTTGTAACCAGATCATTTTTAAATGCGATATCTGTACTTTTACTCGAGTTTGAGGTACTTTATCCCCCAGTAGGTAAAATAGCGCTTTTCCCTTCATTTTGCAGAGATGTTACTGTGCCATGGGTTTCAAACTACACTCCAGTGGTGTGTCCTGTGTGGACATTGATGAATGCAGCTCTGTGCCCCATGCTGTATGCAGACACACCTGTCTGAACACCCGTGGGTCCTACGTCTGTCACTGCCACCCTGGATTCTTCCTGGAGCCTGACAACAAAAGCTGCAAGACAAAAGGTTTCCAAACTGTATCAATATACTTAAATGTACAGGCACATGATCCCATGAAAGCATACATCATCCTAACCCAGGGAATCATTTTGTCCATCTCTAGATGAGCCTTTGCTTCTGGCATCAGTGCAGTCGGAGCTCCTACTACTGGGAGTCCATAGCGCCACCTTACGCCTTTTCTCGTTTGCCAATCGGCCGGTCTTTTCCCTGGACTACCACTGGGCCGAGCAGAGGATTTACTGGCTGAGCCCCGACTACCAGAGCATCCGCTGGGCCAACATGCACAACTCTAACAAGGGGACACTGATCAAGGGTAGGAACACAAACTGAGACTCTCTGAGCTCATGAGGCTGACTTGAAGTTTTCTCTTAACTGCTTGTGCTGAGTTGGACACAATCTGTCTCTTCCTGTCAGTCCAGTGGTGGACAGGGACAGTCTCAGGTCCTTTTGTTTCCAGTTTAGTTTTATTTATTTATTCTTCAGGTATGACGGTGTAGAAAATTCACTCTGACAGACATAAAATACATAAATAAATACATATATTAATTAATTCAGACTTTTTAAGTGCATTAATGAAGTCATTATTATGGACGGAAAGGATTTAGAGATTTTTATTATTTTTATCATTAATATAATAATAATAATAGTAATTAAATAATTTGATGATTATTTAGAGATTATTCACAAATAACAAATGAATTAAACTTAAATAACAGTAGTTATTGGGGATTGACAAGTTTGTGATCAGAGTAACTTTTCTGGTTATAAGTGTTGACTGCTGGTAATGAAATTAAATCTTACAGGAGTGAAGTCAGACTTCATTGCGGTGGATTGGGTGGGTAAGAACCTGTATTGGTTGGACGGCCTGGTAGGCCAGATTCTGGCGTTGCAGCTGAGTGACACCACAGTGAGGCCTCAGGACTACACTGTGGTTCTGGGGGATCTGGAGCAGCTGAGCTCATTGGTCCTGCTGCCACACAGAGGGTGAGATGATGTCTGGGGACACAATGGGCACAAATGTTTTAAATGTGATCAGAGGTGTGTTTTTCCTGGAGTTCCTGTAAATTCTTCCACCTTTTAATTTCTTTTCTTATACTCTTCTTAATCTTCACTTGCTGCACGTTCTCCTTCGTTACTCGCTCAGGATGATGCTGTGGTCGGAGATCGGCAGCACCCCTAAGATTGAGCGTTCGGGGATGGATGGGTCAAAGAGGAGGGTGGTGGTGAGCCACGGCTTGACCTGGCCAGTCAGTTTGGCCTTTGATCTCCTGGACGACAGGTTGTACTGGGCCGACGAGAAGCAGCGCTGCATCGGCTCTGCCTCCTTGGATGGAAACAACATCAAGGTAATGAGAAGTCAAAGCTTAGCAGATTTCTTTCATGAAAGGAGCATGTGTGTAATGTAGACGTAGATTCAGACAATTTAACAGTGATGGATGAATTGATTAAAAATTACTTGGTTCAAAGTAAAACTGACCCATCAGACAACAAACTTGAGTAAAAGTCATTTAGATGCTAATGTTAATTTGACTTGAGTATCAAAAGTATATTTTCGGATAATAACTGGACTTAAGTGTTGAAATCAGCAAAACTCAACTGATAGTGCAGATGTTGGTTTGATTTGGATGTTTGGTAAAAATCCCATTTGTTACAATGCAGTTTGGAACCAACAACAAACCTGTTTGGACTAGAGGAGTCAAGGAAAAGGAGAGGTAGAGGTAGAGATTTTGCTGCAGATATGTAGTGGAGTATAAATATTTGTACAAAGTTTCCTAAACCACATTTATGCACTCAAGTAGTATTTTAACTAAATTGCCTTACGTGGTGATGATGAGGACGGTGGTATAAATAATAATAATAATAATACTAGTAATAGTGTTGTAATTATCTTTATTTGTATAGCACTTCTCAATAAGGAAATGCAACTTCAAGAGTTTTACAGCAAAGAAAAGATATGGACTGTGTGCTTCACATGGAATGGAAATAAAATACAAAAACACAAAAACCTGTTAAGAACACGTCAGAAGGAAGAGCTGAAGATGATGAAAATGAAGATCAAATTCATGTCAAAATGTGTCGATAAACGATAAAAGAAACAAAAGACTGTACCTGTAATAAATAAAAACCAGTAAAAACATTAGAAGAGGTGCACAAGTGCATAATTACATACCGGTCTGTTGATATTTATGATTATTTTGTTGTTGTTGTTTTTTTTATTGTTTTCATTATCATTCTTGTCTTAATGATGCTCAGATGCTCCAGTTAGCTGAGACTCCGAGTCCTTTCTCGGTGGCCGTCTTCAACGACCGCCTCTTCTGGTCTGACACCAAGAGACGAACCATCCGTTCGGCCGACAAGAACACGGGGAAGGATCAGAAGGTCCTCCTGAAGAGACCTGGACAGCCGTTCGGACTGAAGGTGAGGTTCCTGGTTCCCGTGTCCATCTCTCTTGATGAATCTGATCCCATCTCATCCCATGTGAACCTCCGTCCCCCTGCAGCTGATGCACGTCCTGTCCCAGCCGGACATTTCCAGCCCCTGTCAGCTCCGCCGCTGCTCCCATTTTTGCCTCTTGGCCCCAGCATCTCGGGGCAGGTCCGGTGCGTCGGGGACACCGGGGGCCCTGACAGCCGTCTGTCGCTGTCCGACCGGGATGCTGCTCTCCAAAGACAAGCTGACCTGTGCTCTCCCCGTGGAGTCGACCTTCATCTTGCTTTTGTCTCAGACTTCAGTCACTCAGGTACAAACCCATCAAAAGGACTCCATGATAGAAGCTGATTGTAGTAAAGACTCGCAAAGATTTTAACCTCTAGAATTCTGAGGGAACCGACAATGGGTCCAGTTCCATAGTTTTTTGTAGGAATCCCAAATTATCCCAAAATGCCATATGTCAGGAGGCATTCTGGGAAAATCTCTTAAAAATGATGCTCAACGCATCCAGAAGAAAGAGACATTTAATGGAAATACATTTTAAAGATTTTTTGAAATCAGAAATTCTCCAGAAATTGAGATTATTTATGCATTTTCTGTTATACCCATTATTATTATAATTGTTGTTGTTGTGAAAATGCCATTAAATTTATCCAAAGTCCTTTTGAATAACCATGAACTGTTTGCCTAGTTTACTAGTCTTATTTGGCTTTATTTTATTTTACTTTGAGCTTTTGAATGGAATTTTAGATATAACTTCATGATGGTGGACCCACTGGTGGTTTAAGAGTTTAAAACTTTAACACTTCTGTTTTATTTCCAAGCTGTCCTCTAATCTCACTTTGTTTCCTCTCTATGTGCAGATTTACTTACACTCCATGCGGAGCGATGGCGTTTCGCTGAAAAAACTGCCAACTAGCCAAGCGTTAGCTCTGCCGGGGTTCAGCGACGCCTCGACCCTTGATCTGTCCATTGGGGCTTTCTCGCTGTATGTGGCTGATTCGGGACGAGGATCAGTGGACCTGCTGAGACTGAGCCGGAGACGCGGACTGACCCCTGATGGACAGATACTGAAGCTGAAGGTGGGAAACATGTACTCTGCTTTCACTATGAAAAATGAATGAATGGATGGAATCAAAGATAAACATATGTTCAGGAGTTCTTCCTCTTCTGGAGCCACGATGATTGAAGATGCCTCCAAACTGTTCGCACTCTACTGAATCTTCATCATCTTGGCTCCACGATGATGTTGTTTGTTCATTTCTGTCCATATATGAGGCGTCACACTAACTATATGAGACTCCTGTCTGAATCTGAAAACCCAGAAATAGACTAAAATTTGTTTTCTTTGTTACATTTCTTGTCCTGTTTTTTTTAAATGTCAAAACTCGCAGCTCCCTGCATTGCATTATAAAAAGGGGGAAGAAATTCTGAATCCAGATCATCACTAAACTTTGACAGATGTTCTTCATGGTGAAAGGTCAACCGTGAATCACAAGGTCAAGAATATTCTGTTATTTTATATAGATTTTTTAATATTCCTGCTCAGTCATGCACAGCCCACTTCGTTAAACTCCTTCAAGAAATGTATCGATTTTTACTCTTGATGGGTTTAAGATCAGTCGTTCAGTGTCTGAGGAGCTCATTTGATTCCAGATGTTTGAAAATGATCGTCACGTTTTAAACATTTTGGAGGCTCGTTGTTGTTTCTCCAAAGGATGACAGCGTCACGGCTCTGGCGGTGGATTGGGTGACGTCTAACCTTTACTGGAGCAGTGAGGAGCGACCTGATCTCCACGTGACCTCGCCCCAGACCGGCTACACCACATCGCTGTTACAGGGGTCACTGAAGGTGACTCAACCTGCCTCATCTCTCCCATCCTAGATCTCTTATAATTTCCAAACTTTTGCCTTAATTTTGGTCAAACTTGCCACTGATCCTCCCTCTCCGTTTCAGGGCACGTCGTCCATCGCACTCCACCCCCCATCCGGTCGACTTTGCTACACTGCCCTTGGCACTCTGGGAGGGAAGAGTCCGCCTCAGGTGGACTGTACCAACATGGATGGCGGTAACCGGGCGGTGCTCTGGAAGAAATCCACCATTCCCACCTCATTGGTCTTCGCCAATAAGGGAACGGTCGTCTACTGGGCTGACATAGGCGAGACGTTTGTGTGACACTGAGAAGGGACTGTTGATGACTTTAACATGTTGGTTTGTTGTTTATTTGTGTATCCATATGATTGCTGTTTGCTCAGGTGAAGGAGTCCTGAATTCCATCGCAGTGGATGGGTCGGGATACAAACAGTACGAAGCCGGGCCCGGGCTGCTGGTCTCCTTCACGTACACGGAGAATTTACTCCTCTGGGTCACCCTGAATAAAGGTACGGATTAAAGTAAGACGGGCTCTGATTGGCTGAGATCGTCCTCATCCAGAGATTAACCCCTCAAACGCTGGAACTACTTTTAAAGGAATTTAAAGGACTAAAAGTAATTGACTGGATCACATCTGTAACCCATTGAGTATGCCCTGTGGAAGGTCTAAAAAAGAGTTCCAGCAGAAAAGAACATGAAGTGATTATAAAAACAAAATAAAATAATTTAAACAAAATACAAAAAAATAATAAAAATAAAACAATTGTAAATGATAAACTTTCATCATTGAGATGTTTTTAAAAACTTTCACATATTCACAATGAAACAATCTGGACATGTTTTTGGAATTGCATTTATTATTTTTAGGACGTCTTCAGTTTAGTTTCATCGTTGGTTTCATCATCATCTTCAGACAGCAGAGGGCATCACAGACTGTAACACAGAATTATTCAGTCTTCTTCTGGTCTGCTGCCGTCTGAAATTTGAGGATTCCCCAAATCCTTTTGCATTTCGGCCCTCTTGCACTTTAAATTCCTGTTCTTTGAGTCTTTAGTGGATCCGTTTGGTATTTACGTGCTTGATGTCTGTTTTCTTGTGTTTCTTCCATTTTTTGCAGATGTAACCAGAATGTGGTTCACTGATGGTCTCCAGCCTAAACAGCTGTGGTTTGAGACAAAGACCAGCGTGGTGGAAGTCAAGGCCTTCAGCACCGACACCCAGTCTGGTAGGTTAGCACTGACAAACCCTCAGCCTCACAAGTTAATACAGCTTAAAGTTGAGTTGAATAAGACTAAAGTAGTTGAAGAAGTACTGGGCAGAATGGATTAAAGGTTGGAAATTTTACTGATAAAGACAAAGGATGAAAGATGAAAATGCATTTGGCTCAAAAGTTGATCCTGCCAATGAGGTCATCATGTGACCTGGTCACATTATATCCCAATTGTCATAGCGCTGAATGTTTGACAAAATCAGACGGATATGGTGCAGAGCTAATAATCTACAACCTGGTACTCTAGGCTACACACAGAGGGCAACGTTTGGAAATAAAAGTTTGACGAAAGTCTTTAAATTCAGCCGCATTCTTGCTGTAATTTTTATATTTGTATATTATTCTATAATACGTTTAAACACCAACTATTGGAGCAATAAGATCCCGATGTTAGGATGAGCAAGTGAAAGTCAACTTACAGAACCTAACCCAAGACAAATAAGAGTGTAGATGTGATGGATGTGTTCTTAAGTCAGATCCTGCAGGAAGACCTCAAAATTCGATGTCATCACGACAGACGAGGGGGAAATTTTAAAGTGGGAGTCGGAGGAAGATTTGATCGATTCACTCGATCGGCTGCAGCTCAGTCCTGCCTGGCACAGCTCCTAACTGGGAACATCACACATTGTTCTCTCCAACGTTCAGATTCCATCAGTAGGAGGCGCTGCAGACTCATGTTGTTCACAGAGCACAGTCCGGTCTGAATGAGGATTTAAACAAAGTCTCCTGAAATGCCACATCCTTTAACTTTTCAGCACTGGTGAATGAATTGAGTTCACTTAAGGCAAACCTCAGGGTTATTTAAAGGGTCGGATACATTTAATGTGCCTTTTCATAACACCTATGATTTTTAAGATACAGTATGTTTAATATACCCTTAGATTTCTCTTAAGTCTGGCTTTGTTTGGTACGATTTTATGCAGATGTCCACTAAATTCTTCCTCGTGTTTCGTGTCTTTGAAAACCACTGGAATTCTAAGTCAAATTTAGCTCAGAGTTTAAGAGGTTTTTACTTGCTCCTATTGACCCGGTATTTAATGCAGCCACAAGGAACAAAGATGAAGCACAAAGTGGGTCTGATGCCAAGTTTTAAGATGGGATTAATAACTGACGGTAAGGAATCAATGACATGCACTTTGACTGAAGTGATTCCTGCTCACCTTTGGAACCTTGACACAAACTCTCTTTTCTTTCTGACTCACCGTAAGAACTCAATCCCACCGAACCAGTTTGTTGTTGAGCACTGAGCTCTGCCCGTTCATCTCTGTTCTGCTTGTTATTGGACGCTCTGCTGAATAAAAAGCCCTGGTTTGAGCATAGAATAGTTGAATAGAGTGCAGGGTGATGTGATACCCGCCAAGAGACCAGACCGGGCTTGGCGAGAGGCGAGCCTCCATCTGCTCCTGTGCTGCACCGGGAGAATGGAGGTCGATGTGCCCTCGCTCAGACGCTGCTCCTTCGTGACTGCGTGCATGCAATGAGCAGTGTAAACGCATGTAAAGGTGTAGACGCATGCAAAGGTGCTGCTGTTTAAACAAACCTAATGCTCCCTTTTTGTTCCATGGCTGCAGACGCATGCAGAGACGTTTATTCAATATTTTACATTCGCCTGTGTTGTCTCGCAATCAAACTGCCCCAATTTTCCCTCAATAGAACTTCATCCTCAACAACCAGTCCATAGTACTGGAGTACTTTCCATAGTACTAAAGGAGGCTGTGAGCTTAGAGGACAGAGTTGTTTGTAAGGCACTGTTAGCTATCTAATGTTCATCTCCTAGTAAACTTTTTAATTTCAAGTGACGTGTCTGTTTTTGTTTTTTGATTTGCCAAATGTTGCTCAAACGACAAAACAAATCTTTCGTACTTACGCCGTCCTCTCCGACACGTTGTTAGATGTAGCCTAGCCTGTAGCTAGCTCTGAGCGACACTTGATACAATTTACCAACTAAAAATCATCTAATCTTCAATTGAATTATTCATATAGCGCTAATTCCCAACACGTTTTAGCATTTTGTTACAAATAACATCTGGATTTTGTATCTGAAATGCGTATTTTTAATAAAAGTATCTGCCCGTCCCTGGACACATGGACAAATAACTCCATGTATACAGAAACAAACAAACTCTGGGCCGTGACTACGCTATAGAAACTCAGACTACGCTATACAAACTCATTAAAGGAGACACATTCTCTCTTTAGTCGAGTTATTAAAGATGATTATTAATGTCAGAATGTGCTGGATTGAGTACCGTTCATCCTAAGTACTCCATTATCGATTTCCTCCAGGAACCAATAGCTGCTCGAAGGACAACGGGGGCTGTCACCATCTGTGCCTGGCCCACCCAAAGGGGCGGACATGTAAATGTGGGTGGGGTTTCCGCCACGTGAACGACACTTCCTGCGCCCCCCTCCCCCCCTGCCCCGATGGCGAAAAGCCCTGCCTGGATGGCAGCCGGTGCATCGGCAGCACCAAGTTCTGCGACGGTGTCACGGACTGTCAGGACCAATCGGACGAGCAGGACTGTGAGTGATGGACGCCAACGCAGTGACGAAAGTAGACGTGATTAAAGAACCAGAATTAATCCGGTGTAACTTGAATGACGGTGCTCAAGTAAATCAGTCACACGGGTTTTAAATTCTTTGGCGTTAATCTGTGTTGGATAAAGTACTTCAAAGTTTTACTGGAGTAAAAGTACAGCTCTCATTTCAAAAATTCCTGAATTGCAAGTAAAATTCCAAACTGTACATGCGGCCTGTCTGAGTCCCCCGTATGTCCTCTGCAGGTCCAGACTCGTTCGGCACCCAGTCCAAAGACGTCCGTCCTCCACAGTTGTCCTCCTCCCCCGGCCTCCACAGCCAGAGGGACCCTGTACTCCCGGTGCAGAGAGGCTCCACGTCCTGCGAGCCCCAGCACTGTAACGGCCACGGCTCCTGCATCGTGGAGGGCGGAGTCACGCGATGTCAGTGTGTCTCCGGGTATAAGGGCGACTTTTGTCAAGAGGAAGACGGTAAAAGTCACACGGCGGTCATCCTGGTGGTCTTCTTCCTCGTCGCTGCAGTGATGGCGGCTGTGTTCGTCGCAAAAAGGTAAAGACGCAGAACGCGGCAGGTTGGACAGCTCTTTGATCAAAATGATCACATGATGATGATGATGATGATGGTCTTTCTCCAAACAGGAAATCCACGTCTTGGCCATTGGTGGGAAGCAGATCTGCAGAGAAGGAAACGCTGATGGCCAACATGGGCGTGTCAGGTGAACAGTACGGAGAGTCTGAGGTGAGGTCCTCTGTCACACACAGGAGCCAGAGATAACCGATTTGAATACGCCTCATGACATCATTTCAGTGAGGACAGCGACCTCGGAGCGGCCACTTAAGGCCGACGGTGGACGGATAAGACGAGTAGAGGAAGAAGAATTGGGGCTTTCCCCTTTATTTGGTCATTTTCTGTATTTTTACATGCAGACATGAAATTTGATCTGAATATAACCCATCCAAAGAGGAGCAACGGTCCAGTGTCTCACTCAAGGACACTTCAACACATGGACAGCAGGACGTGGGGATCGAACCACCAACCCCATATTTGCAGGACGACCCGCTCCACCGCTGAGCCTCGGCCACCCACAAATTCCAAACTCATTTGTACAATACAGACAAAATCATGATATTCACAACAAATGATGACATTGACAGTATTTTGTGTTTTGTTGTCTTCGGCTTCTTGAATCATCACTCGACTTTTCTCTACATGAAGTTAAATTTCTGTGTTTTCTTTTTGTAATGTGTAAGATTTTTTGTTTTTTCTCCTGCTTCATCATTTGACTCTTTTCTCGTACAGGAGCTGGAGTCTCCAGTGGACCTGACCGACCCCACTCTACCCTTAAAGACACCACAGCCCAAATAGCGTCTCCGTCCTCTTTGTGCACGGAGAAAAGCTTTTCAAACCATTCGTGTCGATTTCACCGTCATGTTGTAGACTCTGCAGGTCAAATAAAAGGGACAGACCAACAAAATAACTCGGATGAGGATTCATTTGACTTTCTTAAACCGCGTTCCAAACACACTCATAACATCTCAGGCGTCTCTTTATAAAAATATGCTGTAAATTTTCCTAACTTTCAGAGTCTCAAAAGACCTGTAAATATGTTCCTGCACTGAAAATGGATACACGTGTCTAAAATGAAGGCAGAAAAGTCCAAATAAGTCCTTTTTAATTTGATTCCCAAACTCAAAGCTATGAAAGGCTTTATTTTCTACTTTAACTAAAAAAAGCTCACATGAGCTGCGTTTCCATATGAAGACAAAAATATTAATCAACAGGTGAAAATAACAATAAAAGCATAACTCCACTGTTTGAGTTTATTTTTAAAAATAGTTCAGCTTGTGTAAAGGATTTCAGTCATTCACTGAGGTCTTAAACTTCCTGTTCTACACTTTTAACAACACTAAAATCAACAGTAACAATAAAAGAATGGACGATATCCTGGATCATCGTCTGAGCCCAGACGGAGCAGGTTAATCGTTATCTAAACTCCAGACTAGCTCGCCGTCTGTACCTGTCGGCGGAGCTCATCTGTCATAGTTGGGATCTTCAGCTGATCCATAATGTTTCACCAACAGCTGTATGTCTGTTTATGTTGTATGTATGACTCGCGCTGCACTAACAGCCTGTCCGTTAATGTTTTTGTGGAGAGTTTTGTCTGACTTACTCGTTGCTTTGTTCTGTGCTCTTATCCAGATTTGTAAATTATTAATCCAATACTTTCACATTATGATGGAAAACGTTGATTATTCTTTGACTGTAACCAGTCCAGTTCATTCCAAGCAGGCGGTGATGGCTCGGTGGTCCCTGTTATAATTATACAGTAGATATTATACACATGGGCCTTGTTTCACGTACATGTCTCTGGCTGAGGGAAGAAAATCTGTGTTTTATAGAACAAAATCAAACAAAACTAAACTTTTATATATTTTGTCACACCCTCATCGAGGCCTCGCAGCATGACTCATGACTCACACATATTTATGACTCGTATTGTATATTTGGTGCACGTTTTACAATATAACCAGCCGGGTTTTACTGTAGCAGGAAGTCTGTTTTTTTTAATCTGCTGTGAGGGTTAAACCATGTAAGAGGTTAAATCACTGATTTAAAAGGTACGAGGAACAAATCTTCAAATGTCTGCGAGGGACTCTTAAACAACATTAAAATGTTATCTAAAGGAATAAAAACAGGATTTCATCATGCGTAAAGGTGTGTAATCAACAGGTATGACATGAAGTTAAATTGGCGCTAAAACATCAACTTTGCTGTAAATTCTCAGCACGTTATTGTCTACAGGCCCCTCCGTACCACAGAATAAAAACAAGGAACAGTTTTCAACCTGGCTGATGACACATTCCATTACGTTTGCATTCTGATGTGCTTTATCACAATTCAAAGAATCACAAAGGCGTTTTGTTTGTCATCTGAAGATTCCCAAACATGCATTGTTTATGCTCTATTTAAAAGAATCA
Organism: Brotula barbata; assembly: GCA_900303265.1. Taxonomy (NCBI): domain Eukaryota; kingdom Metazoa; phylum Chordata; class Actinopteri; order Ophidiiformes; family Ophidiidae; genus Brotula; species Brotula barbata. Next base: position 1,806 of record OMNV01011638.1, on the reverse strand, counting down.
AAACATGAAACGAAGGTCCTGCTTGATGACCGATTTGACGTCAGATAACATTTGCTGCTTGACTTTCTGTGACGACTCTCCCCTTGATCTTCGTTGTGCCTTCAAACATGTAGGTCATGCACGTTCCAGTTGGCACAGTCAGCCAGTGGAGTCTGGGAAAGTGAGCAGGAAGTGTGAAATGTCACGACACGCAAAAGGACAAGGAGGCCGCCGAGGCTGACGGCTGGGCGGGACTGGGAGGCCCATCATCATCATCATCATCATCGTCCTCTTCACCTGCTTGCCCGCCCCTCTCTCTCTACCCCCTCTCCCT
>OMNV01011636.1:4771-15576 GCA_900303265.1 Brotula barbata | reverse complement strand
AGATGCTACTCCATCTGCGTGAAGTGGAATATTTGGGATGGAGACATAAACAACATCAACTCGCACATGGCAAACAACACTTTGAAAAACAGACGTGTTCAGAAATCAGAATGCACATATCAAGGTTTTGTGTGTACATACTGTATACACATAAACAAAAACTGATCCGGTGGCTAATAGAGAAGATAATCTCTATTTATCGCTACGCATCAGTGGATTCAAGTTTATCACTGCTGTAGCTGGTCAGTAATATGATGAGTGATTACTACTGTGGACGGCATGTGTGTGAAATACTGCACACACTTTTCCCAGAATAATTTCATGACAACATCGACAGTCCCTTGCGTCAGACTCCATCTGTCTGTCTCTTCCTCTGCCTCTGTCTCTGAACTGTCCTCTGAATGTGCACCGCCCTTCCTCCCCTTCCTCTCTGCACTGAATGAGCTGGAACACGTGTGTTATGGCACCTGTAATACGTGATACCAAATGGGCACACACGGTAGAGACCTTTGGGAGCTGAGCTAATGCTTCACTCTATGCGTTTTGTCTGCAGGTGTTCCAGCCAGGCGGGATTATTCCCTGTTGTCAGCTGTGTTAATCAAGCAAAGTCAGATTCTGTTCAGCATTAGGATCTGAACTACATGAAATAAGAATTAGAATTGTCATTTGTTATATAGGTAATTATGTTAGCCTATTATTATTAGTACTACTACTAGTCATTGGAGTATTTTTTTATTAAGATTTTTTGTTCTATACATTATTTATATATTTTTCTATTTTTCTTATTAATATGTATTAATTAGGTTATTATTATTATTATTACTATTTCCAAGGTTTAATAATCCATGACATCACAGACCTATCACAATAATTAACTATGATGGTGTCATCTGCAAAGCTGCGTCTGTGATTTCTTAATTTGTCAAACGAATCAAAAATATAGAGTAAAAAATACAAAACACACAGTCGCACGGTAATAAATTAGTTGTGTTGTTTCCGACTGTACAGCTGCAGACATAAGAACCATCATACTTTTGTTTGATGTGGAATATATATAAAGAGGGTTCAATCCAAGGTTGCCCTAACACTCCATCGTTTTATCTGCTGATATTCATCTATGTCGGAGCTTCTATCTTTTCCATACATTTCCAGGTGATGCGGCATCTGTGTCTAAGTATACATCATGAGCACATCTGTATGTCTCCTCCTTTTCCTCTCTGTCTCCATCTTGCTCTCCTTATTCTCGCACTCTCTCCCCCTGTTTTTCCTCCCACCTTTACCTCTGCCTCCTCCTATCCTTCCTTCCATTTTCATACCGACGTGCCCCCTCCCCTCTCTCTCCATCCCTCTCTCTCTTTCTCTCTGTCCCCTCTCCTCTCTCTCTCTCCCTCTCTCTCCGCTGTGCTCTGATGAATTGCCTTCCCCTCCCGGTGAACTCGACCGATAATCCTGGGGAAGCAGTAAAAGACCATCGATCAGCCCTGCAGACAGGCCCACAAGCCACAGCACAGGAACAACACGCTAACAACAAGCCCCTGCACTTGGCTCTCAGTGTATGTATATATGTGCATGTATGCAAGAGCATGCATGTGTGCCCGTCCATGTGTTTGTATGCATGCAAGTATGTACACACATTCACTTATGCATGTGTGTACATACTTGTTAATGACTGTATGTAAAGAGGGGGAGGGGTAGAATGCGTAAGTATCCACCATGAAATGAGAGATGATCACAGCTCTGTATCCTTGTATGTTTTTCCTTTACATATATGACACAATATATGTGTGTAGGTTAGGCGCTGTCACTGCTGTCAGGTTTCCATACGTTTTCTATCTTTAGCAGCATGAATCACTGGCATGTTTAGAATTGCAGAGTTCCCTCTGTGCTCATCCTGCATCTTCACACGAGCCCCCCCCACACACCTCCTGCTGCGTGCTGAGTGTGTCATCCACTTGGAATGTATGTATGTATGTATGTATGCCTGTGTGTACCGTGTATGTATGTATGTCTATATGCATGTGTTCTGTGTTTATTTGTGTCAGTGTGTGTGCTTGTCAGCATGTGTGTATAGAATTTGTATATGTATGCAGCACACACAGAGGACATAAATCATCCAGCTTGTCCCATCCTGAAGGAGAAGGAGAGAGAATGCACGTGGTCATGGGCAAAGCTTGATGGCTATGAAATTGACCAATTGATTGATTGAAACAATTAATTATTTTTGCTCTATGCTTTTATGGCAGAGAAGCCAAGCGATCATTAGTTTACAACAAGCATGTGAAGACAGCCGGATTGTTTTATAATTTCAACTGAAAGCCAGCAATGCGCTGCCTCCTGCTCCGGGCTCACTGTAATGATAAGCTACTGGCTATTGGTTTAAGTTATATGACATGATATGATAGCTTTGACTGTGCGGAGTCATGTATGAAGTCCATTCGTCTTCATCTTCCTTTTTGCACAAAAAATAAGGCAAGTTGAGCGATTCAAGTATACGGCAGCCAATTCTCATTATTCTATCCCCTTAAATATGACAAATGGAGGAGCGCTTCTATTGAATCTCATTCTTTACATGCCATATTACAACACACCGCTGTTTGCCAGTGTGGAGGAGCTTGACCATAAAAAGCCAGTTGCTTGGAAAATAAATCTCCACCTTGACAACTGTGAACTGCTTTTCATTGAGGAGGCTCGCCATTCATACTTTATCTCCCTTTTTATTTTGGAACTGTTTGTGAGTTGTCCTTCACTGCCTTTCTCTCTGCTGCCTTTGTTCCTAATGTACTGGCAAGGCGGACTTCATTAGGCCCTGTATGCGGCAAACACATTTATGTCCTATTTTCATTTTTCCCATATCATTCTGCTGCGATACACCACAGCACTGCCATCAAAGCGGAAAATAAAGTTCCTGTCAGGCTCTGAGCCATGATCTGCTTATGGGAAAGGTGACACCTTGTGGCGGCAGAAAAGAACGGCATCAACAGAACGGGCAGAGGAGCAGTGGTGGAAAGTACCTCAAAGTTATACTTGAGCAAAAGTACAGGTATCTCATTAAAAAATGGCTTGGTTTCAACTAAAATCAACCCATCAGAAAACATACTTGAGTAAAAGTTATTTAGTTGCTTATGTTAACTTAACTTATTTAAATTTGATTCAACTTTGTCACTGTAAAGAGTACAAGGACTGAAATACTAAAATGAAAGTTTAGAATCTAACCAGAATTACAGTGAAAGAAGCACAAATATAGATATTCAGGATAAAAATGAAGCATAGCTTGTACTGTGGAATAAATATGAAATGTAAAAATATGGCTGAGAAAATGAATCAAGTATCAAAAGTATTTTTTGGGTTATAACTGTACTCGAGTATTGAAAGCAAAAGTATTTATGGTCCTCTCAGTCTCATTTCTTGTGATTGTCTTCAAAATTAACTAAATTTTCTAACATCTAAAATCTTTGAAGATAAATAATAATAAATAATGATCACATCTTGTAATTCTAATATCGTCTATGAGGAAGATAAGTTTCAGTCACCTGAATGAAGCTTTTCAAACAATATTCAAAGATGAGCTAGAACTGTGGTGGACACATGAAATGAGCTGGACTGTCAAACATCTCCTAGTTTTGGAATTCATTTTGTAACCAGTAACAAAAGTAGTGAAGTAAAAGCATAGATTTTCTGTCAGATATTTAGAAAAAGTAATAATTTGCTAAATATCTATACACCACAAAAGTACAAAGTGTCCTCAAACATATTTAAGTACTGTGGTGAAGTATTTCTACTTCCGTGCATCGTGATTACCAGTGTAGAGCTGTGCTGCAATTACTGACAGCTCTGAACGAAGAGAATCAGCCTCACGGAGAACAAGAACATGGCACGAACACCAGCTCACAAACCTCAAAGGACACCTGCAACAGGTATCCGTGGAATTTCACAAGTATGAGGAGGCGTTCCGGGCCCTAATTCTTGTAATACTTGGGGAATGTGAAAAGGCGAGGGCATGTGTGAAGGCGTGCGTCCCTGTGTGTCTTCCTGAGAGTGAAACGCCACCTCAGACATTGACAGATCACGAGGGATTGTTCCAATTGCAGGTTGTTGCGTCCTGCTGTCACTGGGCTCATCAGTCACAGGGCTGAGGCTAGCTGGGAGGCAGGAGAAGGCAGGAGTGAGGGGCGTCACTCCGCCCAGAGCTGATGATCACACCGGGGCTCCTGCCAAGCTTCCTGCTGGCCCCGTCTTGCTCCTGTGGTCCCTTTGAATTCCTCTTCCTCACTCTGTTACAGAGCAATAATATTACAGCTTTGATAGAACGTAGACAGCAGAGAGGGGATTTCCCTGCTTGAACTGGGACATCTCTATCGCTCTATCTTATGGCCACAGTATACAGAATCATTGCTGAGATTAATTTGGCAGCACTGGAGATTATTTTGGCCGGATGATGAGACATTTCTCACCACAAATGCCAAACACAGATGCTCTGTCTCAGGAATGAGTCAATACAGAGCACAGCAGAAACTAGTCTGACCTTTTTTCTCTCTGTCTCTTCCCCACCCAGCCATTACCTCCTCATCCTTCCTTTTTCCTTTGTTTCTTCTTCCTGTTCAGAGTCTCTTGCTGTCACCACTTTTACACGCACGCCCTCTACAGCCCAGGCCAGGAAGTGTCTCTGTTGTTACATGAGAAAAGATACAAACAGGAAGGCCAATTACAGCCCAGCAGTCATCTATCTGTCAACCATTTGACAGGAACATAGCAGAGCTGAATATATGGCCCCCCCATAAATCACTGCATCTCACTCTAACTAGCCTGTCATGTGTGAGTAATTAGCAGTATCATGCAGAAGCATTTTAGCCTCCCAAAATAGCATTAGATCATTTTACTTTTGATTTTCAGTCACTTTTCTCAAAAACCCACACACTCTGATAGCCAAATGCTCTCGAAAATTATATGCATAAAACTGATTTAGGAGGCACTCAAGGAATCGATCATGCGACCAAATCGTTTAATGTTCAAGCAAGGGCCTGGTGATTTGTAGATGTTGAAACAGAGTTCATATTCCTGCATTTAAAGATTAAAAAGAGGACCTTGTATTTTCATAGTGAGCCCTAACCGCCTCGTACCCCCTCACAGTGGTTCCACCCTTTAGAGCTCCATTGCTATTGCAGATGCTTTATGACGGGCAATTTAGCTTCAGCTGCTATCTGAGCCATCTCAGGAATGGACGCGCTTAGAATCAAGTGCAATAAAGCAGAGAGGGAAGTAGAAGAAAAGGCAGGGTGGGAGAAAGAAAATAAAGAGAGACAACAACAAGCTCGTCTGGACAACCCCTCTGGACAAAAGGCTGGGGGGGCGGTGGTCTGCTGTGGACACACAAACACTCACACACACCGGTTTCCCAGGCATTCGGCTAGACGACAAACCACCGTGGCTCCAGAACAAACAAACAAGGCCAAGCACAAACAGATTCTTCTTATATATGAATAACATACATACATGTAGGCATCTATACTTTTATGTCAGGATGAGTGAATATATCTGTAAGTTTGGGTGTGTGTGGGTGTGTGTGTGTGTGTGTGTGTGTGTGTGTGTGTGTGTGGGTGAAACATTTGGTCCCTGGCTAGGTTTTGTTGAGTCTGCCGAGCTCCAGGAAATCTCCTGAGGGGGAGACAGATTTACACCCTGCCCCCCGAGAGGGCTTTACAGCCTGGGACATAGAGAGGAGCAGGGTGATATGGGAGAGGGGGGGGCAAGCAATGTGGATAGACAGAGAGGGAGAGAGGGGGGGAGACAGAGAGAGAGAAGGAGAGACAGAGGGGGGGAGACAGAGAGAAATGAAATATGTCAGTGATTGGGTGGAGGAGAAATTGTGAAATGGATGGAATGTAACATGGTTGCTGGTTCCTTGCAGCTCTTCACCTCTCCGCTCACTCGTCCTCTTTTCTTGTATTTTGTGTCTCTTACTCTCATTTTATCCCTCCTGCTCCCTCTCTTACACAGACACTCACACACATGCACAAAGAGAGGCCATAAATCTGCCATTGGGACAGAGACACCTTAGACAGGCCTGTGCTGCATTTGGAGAGAATGCAGATGTACCTGCTGCCTCCAGCACATCTTCCTCTGTCCCTCTTCCTTTCCCTCCTCCTCCCTGCTCCTTTGTGTTTTTTGTTATCCGCTCGATCTCTCTCCAAAGTTTTCTGTCTCATGTTCTTAACCCCTTTCACCCTCACCAAATCTCATGTCTCCCTTTGGTCTCACTTTAAGGACCAGCACTCTCCCACTTAGGAGAACAAAACGCTCCAGCCGAGTCCTACGCCATTGTTGTGCTGAGATGAGGCCGAGCCAGGGGGGAGACTGAGGACGGACAAAAGAGAGAACAGACGGGGAGACGCAGCTCTCACTATAGGTGGCACCTTGTAGGGAAATAATGGTAATACATACAACCTGTTTGCTGCAGTTCCTCTTTCTGAGAGCCTGGATCCATCATCCAGTGACAGGTCCAACTGCATACTGAGTGATACCTGATGTCCTCAGATGGTTCACATACGTAGATCGACAGCTCGACATCAAATCACTGTCACCACTAAAGAAACAGAGAAATACTGGAGTCAGTGTCATGTTTACTTCTAACATACTGTGGTGACAACAGGTGTGGGTGCTTATGGTGTCACTAAAAGGCATCATCATCATCATCATCATCATCAGTCAGACAAGATGATAATTGGTGTCCTCCAGACAAACAAAACAAATACTCAAAAGTATTTTAAGCATATACTTCAACACTACTTCAAAATGTTTTAGGAAAGTTTGTACTTGAGTGTTGTATGCAAATTACTACCTAGCTGAAGGAAAATAAACCAGTACTTACATACATTTTTTTCAAATGGGATTGTTTCTGTTCTACTGTCTGCAAAGACATAAGACAGAAAGTGACTGAGTTTCTTTGGTTTGAATCAGTTTGAGTTCTTCCTGTTTGTGGTAGTTTGACTCTAAGTTGTCTTATTAAATGTGAAGATCAAACAGAACACTACACAGAGGACTCTTGACAGTCCAACTTATTTAAAGTGACCAGAGTTCAAATTCATCTTTAAATGAAGTTCGAAAGATTTCATTCAAATGATTGCCATCTGAGGATATGTTGAATGTTGTCTGAGATTATAATATAGTTAATCTGAAAACCATCAAAAGGTATAAATGACACTCAGAGGACCAGAAATTATTTTATTTCTACTTTTTATTTCTACTTTCAATACTTAAGTACAGTTTAAAAAACATTTTGATACTATAATTAAGTTAACACCAGCAGAAAAATGATAACAATTAATTTAAAAAGTATCATCCAACAGCGCATTATTGCTAACGTACACATCCTTGAAGTGACCCCCAACCCAGCAGAGCATAGTCTCTCAGTAAGAAGACAGACACAAACACATAAACGGACGCCGTCCAAACAGACGTGGCCCGTATGACCTGATTTACAGTCAAGTAAACGATTTAAGCCACACATCTTACTCCAACACCTAAACACCTGACAGGCCTCTCATAAATAAGGTTGGCCAGAGACTCCCACATAATTTACCCCTTTGCTATCTCCTATGCTAACATGTAACAGGTCTCCACTCCATATTTCACCACCCAGAGCTCAATGCTGACTTGGAAAGACACGCAAAAGTCAGGCCAAAAGAAGGGGGAGGGGGAACTTCAAAAGCTCAGAGCGAGGTTTAGATTTTAAGATGTGGTAGTGTCGGGATTTAAGCTCTTTGGACCTAGAGTAATGCATGTGGTAATGTGTGTGTTAGTGAATGGCCCTGGCCTGAGGCGTAGCCTAGCCTAGCCACAGCCCAGCTCAGATCAAGGCCCACAGCCAGGAGTTTCACTTCTATGTCTGCCATAAATCGTTTTGCCTTTGTCTGTTCCCTCTTTCACGGCTGAAACTTATCCTCTTCCATTAACAGTGATGGATCAGCAGCTCTCAGGGCGTAAGAGACTCTGAGGTTACAGGTCTTTGCAAAGATTGTACTTAACACTGTGAATTTGAAAGAAATATACACATTGGCCAATGTGAACATACACACCTTCACCACACTAAAAGGACCTGAATGGGAAACATTAGACGTGAAATACTCTTCGGTTTGGTGTTGAAATGACATTATAACATGTGATACTTTGGCAATGGTTTGAAACATATGTATGAAAAATGTTAGCTATCCTTTTACTGTTTTCAGCTGCAGAGTAATGGTTTTTAATTGTCAGCAAGCTCCCTTTGATTTAACAGCATCTGTGCTCCCTCTGGTGGCTGCTTCCTGGCACGACTCCTTGTTGAGCTCAAACATGTACAGTAAACCACGGCACCTACATTAAATCTATGTACATTAAACGAAGTTAAAATAATAATTGAAAATTAATAGTGACCCAAAGTTTTATTTTAATATGTGTAACGTGTAAGAAAACATTTTAGGTGTTAACATCAGTCGGGACCCATGTGTAGTCATTAACTAAGTTCACTGGAATAAAAATTAAAATTAAAAACATAAGACACATAACGATAAAACAAGACAAGTAAGACAAATAACAACATGAATACTAAAAACAAAGCAGGGTTTTCCCAACCATAAAGTTGGCTGCAGTTTGAAAGCTGGCTTTTTCCCACAACATGAAAGAGATCTGAGTTTGGCAAGAGAGCCAGCAAAACCGCACCACATGTAACAACAGATCAGCAGTGTGTGTGCGTGTGTGTCTGCTCGTATTAACTTTAAGCTTGTATGACATAATAACACCTGATGTATAGGGATACTTTGTTAAGTATTAAGTATTACATGACATACAGACAAATTATAAGATTAATAGCATTGATAGTTTATTTATTGATATATGTTCAATTTAGTGGAAACTAAATTGAACATATATCACACATAAAAAACTGCTAAATAAACTGTTCATTGAGTAAAGTTTAAGACAAACCATCCAGGGCTACTTGAATGACTAAGGATACATGTTGTGGACCTTTTCATGTTAGTAACCTATTAATAATTGAGTACAGTAGGCATTAATAATAGAATTCAAAGCATATCAGATTATTATTATTATTATTATTTGTTTTAAGTGAGGGCATTTTTTATTTACCCCAAATTTCTCTTTATTCTGGTTGTTTTTGCCCTAGAATGCACCCTGATATATATGGCATCTTTGGAGACATTGGACCTTTCACTAGAATTTAAAATGAAATGTTATTAAGATGGTCAGAATAAGAATTATTTTATTGTTAATAAGTATGATTCATACAAGGAATGTGTCTTGGTTCCACGTTCATGCCTCTTCACATTCATAGGAAAGATAGGAAATAGGTATAACAATAAAGACAAAAAGAGTGCAACTAACTATGAGACAAACATATCTCACAGACACGTATAATATAGAAAACCCCATATATACATATTATAAATCTATAACTATGCATAGATCTTTGTAAATATCAAAACCCAAATATCAAACACTGTAAGCACAATGGACACATAGACATCGACCTTTGAGATTTATTGAACTTTGGTCAGGAGAGTGTGAGTATGGTGTGCCATAAATACCATACAATATGGGCATTACTTACATGCAGAGACTGACTGGAGATATTGACAACTGTGTTACTCAACCAGAGCTGTCGAGCAGTGCCTCTGCCTGGGGGAAGAAACTGTTTAGATGAACCCATTGGTGGTTGCCTCAGAGGTTGAATCCTTGATAGAAAGTGGAAAAAAGTTTGGCATTGGTGTCAATAACACCAACTGACTGAAGTCTTATCTGAAGTAAATTGTCTTCAGAAGAATTTTTGGCAAACACTGGAAACAATTTTGCACGCAAGTGCAAGTTAGAATGCAAACCATACAGTTTTAGTTTTTCACCCTGGAGCACAGCATAGAGTGTCAGAAAGCAGAGCCAAATTCATGTTCCACGTGTAAAACACTTCATAATATTAGGGGCTGTGTATCCATAATGTACAATATGAGGTCTGAAGGCTCTTGTATTAGGCCAGCTGAGTGATGTTGCCCTCCGGTGGTGGGATTGGAACACAGCAGCAGTGTATCTGAAGTCCATCAGCCCGCTGAAAGATTCACTACTGATGCTTGATCTGCTCGCTTGTATAGTACCCCATTTGTGTTTGAATGAATAGTGGTTTTGATTTAGGTATGTGTGTGTGTGTGTGTGTGTGTGTGTGAGTGAGAGAGAGGGAGAGAGAGAGACAGAGCTAGCTTGTGTGTGCGCATGCGCAGTAATCAGATGAGTGGTGGCCTTTGTCTAGGAATGTCTCCGGCCGCCTGCGCTTGCGCGTTGCTTCACTGGACAGCAGAGGCACATAAAGCCTGGTAAATTGCACCAGGGCAATAAAATGGCAATAAAATGACAACAACAGTGCATTAATCCATCACCAGGGAGCGCTGGAGGAACTGTAAAGAGCTCTGGCTGGAGTCAGAATGATTTCTTGGGTTTATCAGCTCAGCGGCTGCATCGCTCATTCAACACGCCAGGGGGCAGTGAGGAGCAGGGGAGGGCTGAGAATCTCTTCCCTCTGGACTGAGTTAATATCAGGCAGGGATGAAACACTAATAAAGAGATGTGCCAACTTTATATTGAAGTCTTCTTTTAATTAGAAGACAAAATTAATAAAGCTAGAATGGTGCTCCGAGCAGGCAGGGGGTCCGTGGCTAGTACTTGGCTTCTTTTAGCGTAGCCTTATTTGGAGCAGTATTTTCCATGACATGTTCTCACAAGGAGGGAGAGCTTGACTGTTCCAGCAATACAGCCCCATCCACCCCCCC
>OMNV01011631.1:0-18861 GCA_900303265.1 Brotula barbata | reverse complement strand
ACGTCTTGTTTGTTTGTTTGTTTGTTTGCTTGTTTACAGGTCGAGTGGCTCTGTCTGAACTGTCAGACTCAGAGGGCATTATTGGGACAGCTGGGAGAATCTGAAAAAATGCCACATCCGCCGCCTACACCGGCTAAGCCCGTGACACGGCCCACATCTGCATCCACGGAGGCAGATTCCACAGGCGTCGTCACAAAAGAACAGCCCGAAACTGTTGCGGCTAAAGAGGAGCCGGCACCTGTTCCTGCCAATGCAGCACCTACAGTCCCACCCCCAGAATCAAAGCTGACAGATGCACAGAGAAAACCAGAACCTACATCCACCGAGACAACACGCACATCTGTCAGTGTGGAAACCAAAGCCCAAACGCCTGTGTTGGAATTAGAACCTGAAGCTACACCGAAAGCTGTAAACGTGTCACCCATCAAAACAGACATTATTGACACCGAGCAGACATTAGACACGTCAAAGGCTGAGGAGACGAGCGCAGACGTCCCCGTAGATGAAGGGAAAGTAGTTTCCAAGGATGAAGAACGTAAACCTGCCCTCCCACATGAAGAGGTCGAAGCAGATGTAGTTTCTGCATTTGTCTCTGTGGATGAAGGCAGAGTTATTTCTGAGGTTTCCACTGCCACGCTACCGCCTCCAGCAGAATTTGATGCCCCGTCGAAGGAAGTTCAGCCAGACGCCGATCGGAACCTGACAGAGCCGGCAAAACCATTACAGACGCCGAGAGATGTAAAACCAGAGTCGGACCGGCCGCAGACAGTCGGGCAACCTGACGCAGCAGCTGACAGGGAGAGAGAGGCTGATGAGCTGCTGGAAGAGATAACCGAGGTCAGCTCATCGTTTGAGGCCCAAACTATAACCACCAAGACCGTCATAAAGGTAAGAATGTTATTATATACTGTATTTATTGATAAATGTTTAACTCTAAGAGTCACACATTGATCATCGTTTTTGTGTTCCACGTTTTAGGGTTTTTCTCTGCCTTTGTCCACCCACTGTGATGTTCACTATCACCAGCACGCTTTGAATTTTAATGTGTTCTAAATTACACTGAGAAACTTAATGGGGCTGCTACATTGTCTCTTGACTGTGTGAGCAAAATATCACTTAACGCAACTTAAACAACCCTGACAAGCCCTTGGGAAATTATGCACATTTCCCCTCTGCTCCATTTTATCACGTTCAGTATTACTAAATTGAAGAAGTATTACATTTAACAAAAAGTTGATAAAGCGTGACAGTGACTGTGTGCTACTTGTTTTTCCTTTGTAGGAGCAGGATGAGATCAAAAAGGACCCCATGAAAGAGATTCGTACCATCCCACAGGCCACAGAGAGTCAAGTCGAGAATCTAGAAAAAACAGCTGTCACTGTTTTAGAAGCTCAGTCCGAGATAGAAGAGGCCATCGAAGACGAACCCCAGGTTTTACCCGTATCACAAGAGCTGAAAGACACGCAGGTGTTAGGTGATGCAGCTACACGAGATACAAAACCGGATTCAATCGTACCAATAAATGCTAAAGCTGAGAAAAGACGTCTGAGTTTCCAAGCAATAGAAGAAACCAGTGGAAGTGAGCTCACACCCACACCCTCACCCAAGGTCCAGAGGAAGAGACTAGAGGTTGGGATTATTACATCCAGCAGTGAGGACCTCAAAACTGAAAGTGCAGAATCATCAATGGAAGATGAAGAATTCATTCGGAAACAGATCATGGGTATGGGCGATGATGAAGAGGTGATTCATTCAGAAGGTGACGAAGAGAGGGAATTAGAACATCACAAAGATATCACTAAAGATGAGCTAGATAATGCTGTAATATCAGTCACACTGCTGTCTGAAAGTGAAAGTGGCCCAGACAATGAAGACAGACCAGCCGCCGTAAAAACTCTTCCGAAAGCAGATACTGCAAACATTCAAGATGTTTCTGAAACTGTAACCGGCACGAATTTCAAGAGGGCTTTCCCGGTATTGAGACAGAGACAAAGCACTGATGAAGAGGTAGAGAGCATCACTGAATCTTTGTCCAAAGGGTCGTCCAGCATCCAGGCATCCAGCTTCACTCCGGGATCTTCACCAACTTCGGCCTCTTCTTTGGAAGACGACAGCGACAGCAGCCCCAGTCACAGGAAAATTGGCGGGGATAAACAATATCGGAAAGGTAAACACAGGCAGCCGAGCCAACCTCTCCCCATCATCGAAGACTCCTCTGAAGAGGAGGCAATGAGCGAGGAACAGGATGTGTTAAGAGAACAGGATACTCTAAAAGATAGTACCCTTCCAGAAAAGAAAAGTGCCAAAAAGTACCGGCAGAGCAAGGATGAATTTGAACAAATAAGTTCCTCACCGAGTCCACAGATGTCTTCAGCTGGGGACGTCTCCCACACGGAGGATGTGACAGAGGTTAGGGTGTGTGATAAAGTCAGACAAAGAACTCCTCATGGCGGTATGGAATCAGAACCACAGTCGAGGTGGGCTGTACAGAAGGGAGGTAAACCGTCACCAACCGTGATACCGTATACTCCCTCTGATGAAGATAAGGATACCGTGACCAAATCATTGAAGAGCGCAGATGAAGCATATGAGGAGATTATTCAAAAGGCTAAAGCTATTCCAGGGGAGAGTCCTCCTGATATTGAGCCGCTGTTTGGAGGGATGGCAATAGAGGACTATCTTTATGAATCCTTAGTCGAGGAGCCTGAAGTCAACATCACTGAACTTGAGGTTGAACCCAGAATGGATGTTGTCTCTGAACCTGTCAAAAAACTGAGGTCTCCAGAGGAGGTTTATGAGGAGATGATGCAGAAGAAGAGGGAACTGATGGTGATAGAGCAAGAGTTTCAACAGGCCCAAAGTGCCATGGAATCTTCATTTGAGTCTTCAGTTCCTGAGCCAGTTGTAGCTGCTGAAGCCTTTGTGGTAACTGTTCCTCTCGAAGAATCATATCCTGTTGGAAAAATTGACATTTCTGATACAGGTACCGATGCTTCAGGTGAAATCCTTGTGAAGAAAAAGAAACGCCCAGCTCCACCGCGCCCATCTGAACCACCTAAACGCACTGAGGGGGCTGTTCCCTTTACTCCAAGTGGCTCTATAGGTTTTGTAAGGCCCATGGTTCCTCCAGATCCTGCCCTCAGAAAAGCACTGTTTCCCATTCCGGACCTCAAGATTACACAGTGTTCATCTGGGGAGGAGGAAGATGACAGTCTTGTAGAAGAGTATGGTGTCGGCATTTCTTCTGACATCACCCCTAGCGATGAATCTGAAACGAGGGAAGGTCCTGCCATTAGTCCACCTCTATCTGAAACGTCTGAAATTGAACCTATCAGTGTGGTCTGCGAAGTTCCTGAACCAAAACCAATTCCAACTCCAATTTCAGCACCGGAACTCACCATAACACCCCCTTCTATATCACCCGTATCGCCCCCAACTTCTCCAGCTACTCCAGATTCCAGCTTGGCTTCCAATGTCACATCCTCCTCACCAGTGCAGTCTCAAACACCTTTGTCATCAGACTCGACCCCAATTTCTACACCATCAGCACCAAAATCTTTTGTAACTCAGTCACCAGCTGAAATCTCTCCATACTCATCTGCAATTCTACCTCCAATCATGGTCTCAAGTCCTACTCCAGCTACTGTTATAGTTCCAATACCAGATGTGGTGTCTGATCCATGCAAGGTTGAAACAACTACCCCTGTTCAAGATAAGGCGTCTACATCCCCAACTCCAGCCCCGATCCAGCCATCTGCTCCGGTAACAACTATAATTCAAATGCCAGACTTGGTTTCTTCTCCATCTCAAATGCCCGCTGTAGTTCCAGCTGTTGTGCAGGTGTCAGCTTCAAGAACAGTTCCTGCTGTGGTTTCAGCTCCACCTATAATCCCAGCTATTAGTGCACCTGTTACAACACCAGCAGCAGCAGCAAGTCCACCACGAGGCTCCACAGCAGCTTCATCACAGATTGTCTCAGCTCCTGTCGCTCCAGCAACACATTCTGGCCCAGTTATAGTCCAGATGCCTGACTTGGTTTCTTCATCTCCACTCTCAAACCAAAGCCCCCTACCCCTCTCTGCAGTAATCACTCCAGCCATGGTACACCCAGTCCCTGTTGAATCAAATATCACACCAGTAACCCCCCCAGTGATGCCAGCTGCGCCTTATTTAGCCCAAGTCCCTGCATCAGCTTCAGTGTCAACTACAGTTGTCAAAAAGAAAGTCCCACCCCCACCTCCCCCTCGATCTACTTCAGTTTCCTTGCCTGATACTGTCACAGAACTTGCAAGTACCGTTCAGTGTGTATCTCCTACAATGACCACTACAATGCCTATTGGAATTTCAGCAAATGACCAGCCAATGCAGTCCGTATTTGTGGATATACAGCCAACAATGGAGGACATACAACCTGAAAGTGTAACTTCATCGCAAATAGTGGCACCAACCACACAAGGGCATGTAGTCATCATTGTTCCTACTGGAGAAAATGCTTCTCTTCCTAGCCAAACCATACAAGATGTTGCTAGCATTACATCAATACCTCCTACTGTTCCTCTGGCAGCTGTAGAGGCACAAAGCAGAAAAGTAGTCATGCCCCATGAGGCTGTCAGCATGCCCCCCTTTCCCATGGCTACTACGGACATACCCTGCTTAGATACAGATTCAGGGTCTAAAAAGGTGTCAGCAGTTCCAGTCATAGCTTCAGTGCCACCAGTTCCTCCTGTGGTAGACACAGCAAGAATACCTGTAGATACACCTCTACCCACCGTGATACCTAAGTCAGATGTTCATCCACAACCCCCTGTTGGCATGCCTTCAACAGTTGTTACTATAGCAACAGAAACACAACTTAGTCAAGTAGCTAAACCTCCACCCATACCCCCAAAACCACTATCAATTCCAGCTGGACTGGTTTTTAGCCATAGACCAGGGGAGAGTGTCAAACCCCCTCCTCCTCCCGTGGCTCCCAAAGCTGCAACACTTCCCAGGACAAGGGAACCTCCAAATGCTCTGTCATTCAGCCTGACCCGACCGGTTGAGTCTAAAATGAATGCAACATCTCCAAAGTCTCCTCTATCTCCTAGACATGCTAAATGTTTGCAAACATATGTGGTAATAACTCTTCCATCTGAGCCAGGATCACCAACAGAAGGAATAACAGTGCAGGCACCTGTTAGACGAGGTTCCATCCCATCTACAAAGTTGCCAGGGGTACGAGCCACACCTTCAGAGCAGAAAACACCCACAGAGGTCATCTCAGCCCCGGCTACGCTCAAGAGGGCGTCAATCCCCACTGTACATCATCCACCTCCAACAGCCATACCTCCAACCGTAGTAATGGGACAGGTAACACCCACTGAAATAGTTCCTGAAGTTGCCCAAGTCAGGCAAGCATCCATCCTTTCAACAGTGCAAACAGTTCGACCAATATCTGGAGCTGATGCTGAGGCAGCGTCATCTGGGGATAATCCACCCATTCAGGCATATACGGTACCTCCTCCAGTTAAGAAACCATATGTCCCTACATTTACCAAACAACAACCAATCACACAGCCGTTACCAGCTGCACCTCTAACCAAACTAATATCTGAAGTCATCACAATACATCCAGAGCCGGAAGTTCCTATCCAAGCGCTTGCTATGCAAGTCACAGCCATAACAACACCAATACCCTCTACCACTCAACAACAAGAGACAATGTCAGCGATCATTGGAGGTCTTCCACAGGTGTCTGAAGCCCCAGTACTGTTTGCACCAGCACAGCCAGAGCCTCTTAGAGTTGCTGTGGTTCTCCCGCAGCCTGAAGAACCTTCAGAAACATCTGTTTCCCATTATAGTCCAGCTTCACAAATTGGAATAGAAGACCTACCTAAACAAGAAGATATTCCCCCTGAGTTTGCTGTGACAGAAACAACCAGACCACCATTCCCATTAGTACTTCAACAGTCACCCATTCATTACCCACCCACAGTAGTTGAAATAGAGAGCCACACTGCAGAGCAAGCAATACTGAAAGAGTTAAGTGATACTGAGACTACTGTTGAACTAGCATCAATATTACAAACCGCTCATCCTGTAGAGATCTTGCCTTTGGCGATAGAGCCACATACACAGCAACAACATCCTGGCACCTTTGTGACACAGTTTGAAATGTCTACAGAGGATATTTCATCTGATACACATTACAGGATACCAGCTATTGTACCTGAAGTACCTAAGCTGCCACCAGCTAGTCCGGTTAACCAGATAAGACCAACCGCTGGAGGTGCTGAACCAATAGCATCATCTTTTATGATGGAAGTCACAGAAATAGCAGCAAAGCCAAAAGCACCTAGTGCTACTTACATTCCACCTGCAATTCCAGCAGATTTTGAACATTCGCTGGAGGTCAGAGCCATACAACCTGAACACGAGAAGCCAGGGGAGTTTATAACAAAGTATGACGATGTTGGAAGAGCTATAGTACCATCTCTTGACTCGTACCCTCAGGCAGTGAGTGGAATACAGGCTGTCCCACCACAGTATGTCATGCAACCTGCTGCTATTGCAACAGAGGCAACCGTTAGCAGTACGAGAACATCTATATCATCTGTGATACAGCCGCCATACACCACGAGTGAGATACTAACCTGTCCTACTGAGTATGAACCTCCACCCCAAATGGTTGCAACTGAGGCTTTTGCCATCAGAAGAGAATCCATAACCATGCAGCAGCCATTCCCATTGACACAGATGATAACCATGCCAGCTGAAAAAGAAGTTCCCCTTCATGTTAATGATGCTCAACTACCCTACAGGAAAACACCCGTACCTTTTACTGACCAACTGCCACAGGTACGATCATTTTCTTCAGAATATGAACCTCTGGAGATAACTTCTGAGGCTTACACCAGGAGGACTCCTGTGCCTGCTGCACAGGACATTCAACAAGCTGCATCTGTGGCTCCAATCACCATCACCAAAATTGAGCAAGAGTCAATTGAGAGCCAGGAGATACGTGGACCGGAGAAGATGGTTGCCAGTATGAGTCACATGTACGCCTCTTCCATCTCCACCTCGGGTCAGCCTCCTGAAAGTCTCCCGAGTCTTGTGACTCAGGTGGTCACCACTGAGGTCCAGAGAACGACTGTGTCTGTCGTGCATGAACGGCTACCACAGGCTCCTCCTCCGAGTGTAGCGATTACTATACAACCAGATGTAGCCAAGGTTCAACCTCTACCAAAACAGAATGGAAAGACAATTTATCCCGGAGACGTGATTGATTTACGGACCATGAAAGTTGGTGTAAAAATAACTGACCAAGGCATGGATCTAACCCCACCAGATTCATGTCGTCAGTCAGTTTGCAGCGACTCCAGTGAGCGTCAAACCACTGCTGTGCAGCCTGAGATAGTGAATCTTAGCACAGACATAATCCCCGCTACTTTCTCTGTCGTTACTGACAGCATCACCATAGTTACATGCACGGCCACCATCGCCTCGTACAACAACACTCCAGCAGAGAAACCTCTTGAATTGCAGGGCCCCGTTACTTCACTGCCCCTGTCTCTGGCCACGTACAAGCCCTTTGAACCGTTAGCACAGATTGTATACAAGCCAGTCAAGTCCCAGCCCGTAGTCAGTGCTGTACCATCCACAGCTCAAGAAGTCCCCATGAATCTGTCCTTCGGAACTCTTGTCTCATCGGACGGCAAGCAGGCGGTGACTTCAGCTCTGGCAACAAATATCGATGGAAGTCCGCTTCTTTCTCTGGAAGCCACCGGAGCGATGGACCTTTCAAATTACAGACCGGTCAGAGCGATGGTAGCTTTGTCTGGCACAAGCCCTGGAGTCGTTACAACTTTGGTAGAGGAGGATGGCACTCCGGTTGACCTAACAGCTGGGAGGAGGAGTGTTTGCTGTGATGTCATCTACAAGTTACCATTCACAGGAAGCTGCAGAACACAGCCCCCTGTTACAACGCAGCCGGACAATCAGAGCTACACGGACGACCACTATCAGTATGATAATGCTGGCGTGTATGGTATCAGGAGAATAAATGGTCTGAGGGCAGCAGTGTCTGATGAAGGACTGTTCCCCTACGATCACAAGAATGACTACAACTATCTCAATGGATCCTCCGACAGCGCTATAGACCTCACTGCTGCCAGACTCTCTGTCGGTGAGTATGTCACACACGTTTGGATTGCGTTTTTAGATGCATGCTGTGTGTTGTTTTATAGTTTTACATTTATATATAGATTGATGTATCTACCACATTTCATACTAGATATCAATATTGATATATTAACCAAACAAATCTATATATAAATCGATTTTTTTTGGTAGATTTGAAACCTGCCTGTTTATGACTTGCATTTATGACATTTCCACTTTTGAATGCTTTGCTTTTTTTATCTGTATGCCGTTTTCCTCCTCTAAGTTCAATCATGGAGTTTATTTTAAAATAAGAATTGCTTAAATGTTTACGTGCATGATTTTGTAGTGAAATATTAATTGTTGTTTATGTCCTCTTATTTTTGTCTTGACAGATGCATGTCTATGCCTCCGTGTTCTCCCTCAGCCTTTCGGTTATGCGTAACGCTAGCCTCATTGACTGCAGATATGCATGTGCAGCAGCTTTCTTTTCCATTCCAAAGTGCATGACTTTCAGCTCAAATATGCTTTTTTTCTAAATTCTTTAAAACCTAATGTGTTTTATGGACTTAAACTTATATTTTGAAACTTATTGTGGCAGGTAAAGCTCTAGACTACACCAGCAAAGCTGCTGGAACGTACCCCGGGAGGACCACTGCTCCATACCCCCAGGCGCCTGCGGCTGGGTTTGGTGTAAATAATGTTCTAAGAACCTCAGATGGAATAGTGTATTCTTCTGTATCAGCCCCAGTACCATCTACCTACGCTATTACCACTCAACCAGGCTCCATTTTTAGCACCACCTTACCCACAGCATCCACATTGCAGAACCAGCCAATGCCACACCCATATGGTTTCATACCGACTACAGATCCAGGTCAAATAATTCCTTATGACGGAGGGCCAAAGGATCTTCTATCCACAGCTTTTGCTGACATCATGTCCGGGTACACAGACATGTACTCTGACACAGCCCTGGAAGCTATTGCAGCCTCTCTAGATGCTTTAGGCTCCTCTCCAATATTCCCGGGCTTAGACAGCACAAAGATGGCCCAGTATCAGATGGAAAGGGAGTTCCTGGAGCTCGAGAAGCTCAAGCAGCTGTGTCTCGCTGAGGAGCTGGAGTGGGAAAGACTAGAGATCCAGCGTTACCGTGAACAAGAGCAGCTGATGGTTCAAAGGGAACTCGAAGAGCTTCAGGCTCTGAAGCAGCAGCTTCTCCTGCAGCAAGAGGAAGAGCACCATGCCCATATGGTGGCGCAGCAGGAAACGTACGCCCAGCAGAAGGAGCAGCTCCAGCAGATCCAACAGCTCCAACTACAACTTCAACGTCAGCTAGATGAGCACTACGGTTCAACTGGAACCACCGCGAACCTTCTTGATGCCAAATATGCAGGAGTAGGGGACAGTGGTCAGTACTGGCCTGTTAAAGACGAGCCTATGATTCCATCTACAGGGAGTCAGGACCAGCTTCAGCTCGTGAAGAGGCTCCCAGCCGATCAGGATATGGGGAGGAAAATCATTGATAGCGGAGTGCAGACGGATGATGAAGACTCGGCAGAGAAGCAGCATGTAGGACGGAGGAAGAAGATAAAGAGAAACATTGACAGCACAGCTCAAAGTGACGATGAGGACCAGGAGGAATGGGATGCCCCCGCAAAGTCTCGACGGCGCTCTCGAAAACACAGCGGCGATGGGAAGCACAGCTCCAAAGTCTCGAGCATCGCAATCCAGACGGTGGCAGAGATATCGGTGCAGACAGACCACTCGGGAACCATCAAAAGACCCGAGGTCCAGTTGGACACCAAGGTGGAAATTATCAAGCATATCTCAGCCCCAGAGAACTCCCAGAGAGGGGGCAGTCTGAGCTGTCAAACAGACACAGAGAGGAGGCACTCGCCAATGGAGGTGGCCTACAGCGCACATCTCACCGCAGGCATCCCCTCTAAGTCCAAAGCTTTGCATTCCCCAGTGTCTCCCATGTCCCCCGAGAAGGCACTGAGGGGCCAAAGGATGTTAACCGCCGACCCGAGCAGATTTTCTTCTGGTCCGCGGATACTGAAGGCCGGTCAGAAGTCTCTGTCTGATCCCAAATCACTCAGTCCTGCCACAGACGACAGGATGGCCGGATACTATGCAGAGAGTTACTCAGTGAGTCATTGCAAAATTAAAAAATGAAGTTATTTTTAATGATCATCCACTGAGTTATGATCTGGATCTGTGTTTTCAGAGCCGAGGATCTTCCTCCGGTACAGGTAAAAAGGTAAAGCGGACACTACCAGACCCCCCTCCGGAGGATGAGTCTCTGACCGGGAGGCAGGGCTACAACAGTAACTCTGCACGCCGCCGTCTCGCCCGCAGTACAACAATGGCCCGGGCGAAGATCCTGCAGGACATCGATAAGGAACTTGATCTAGTGGAGAGAGAATCCTCCAAACTCCGTAAGAAACAGGCCGAGCTGGATGAAGAGGAAAAGGAGATTGACGCTAAACTTCGGTGAGATCCCGCAGAGCTGATGTGCACAATGATTGATGATACAGCCTCAGGTTGTATTCAAACATTTAACTTTCATTCACCAATGATTCTAAAGCTAAGTAACTGCTGTGCGCATGTTTTAAAGTGAATTACAACCAATATCGTTGAATCCTCCCCTTACATTTTACTCCCAATTCATATGCATGACTCCACTCTCACCTCTCCACTTTGATAGCTTAAGGGCTAAAAGGCTGCCTTGACATCACACATGAGACCTATCAACTCTCACACATGGTAAAAAGGTACTACTGTGTGAGCACCCGGAACATCAATTGTCTCTTGAAATTATATAAATAATCCATAAAGCAGAAAAATGACACGCGCCCATTTTTTTCCCCCCATTACTGTAGGTACCTGGAGATGGGTATCAATCGGCGTAAGGATGCCTTGCTGAAGGAGCGAGAGAAGAGAGAGAGGGCCTATCTCCAGGGAGTGGCTGAGGAGAGAGACTACATGTCAGACAGTGAGGTCAGCAACATCAGAGAGGACAGGGGTGATGGGCTGGAAAGACCAAGGACGGCTCCCCAGTCGGAGTTTGACCAGTTCATCCCTCCGCAGACTGAAGCCGACTCCCAGTATAACACGCTGACGAGCCCTTACTCCCACTACGCCCAGTATGTTCCCCAGACTCAAACCACCAGCCACTACACTCAGCAGAACATGTACCAGCAGCAGTCCCTCTACCACCAACAGGTGTCGCCTTACGAAAACGTTTCAACGCTGACGCTCTCTCAGACTCAGCCGAGCAGCTACCAGCACGCCGTGCTCTTGCAGCAGGGGAAGCAGCAGCAGACCAACCTGTCAGACCTGGAGCCAAAGATCACCACTGACTATGAAGTCATACGCAACCAGCCCCTGCTCATCGTGCCGTCCTCCACGGAGAGCGGATACGGGGTGGCCCACCTGGGAGGAAAGTATGGCAACCTGGATTTGAGGCTCGGACTTGAGGAGAGGAGCATGGCATCCAGTCCCATGTCCAGCATCTCTGCTGAGTCCTTCTATGCTGATATTGACCACCATAACGCAAGGAACTATGTGCTGATAGAGG
This sequence comes from Brotula barbata, assembly GCA_900303265.1. Classification (NCBI taxonomy): domain Eukaryota; kingdom Metazoa; phylum Chordata; class Actinopteri; order Ophidiiformes; family Ophidiidae; genus Brotula; species Brotula barbata. The sequence goes on along the minus strand of OMNV01011631.1, from coordinate 7,139 downwards.
ACATAGGGGAACTCACCAAGGGCTCCACCGGGCTGGGTACCACAGGCCTCGGTTCTGGATTTAACTTGCCTGATAAGGAATTGTCCAAGGCAGATAGACTACTCAGGGCAGCAGATATCAGGCGAACAGCGGAGGTAAACACTGTTACATCTTCTTACTTAGAACCTGAGTTTATGGTTACTGAACACACACAAATTAGACATTGTTGTCTGACTTTTAAATTCTTTTGATTCAATTCTTTACATCAGTGAGAATACACAAAATGGACCTTGGTAGCGCTAAATTTATTACCAGACCTTCAATTATTCTTAGATTACCTTTTAAAACAATAAAATAGAATAATAGAATCAAATGATATATTAGTATTCTTCACTGGGGTGTAGTCATTATTCTTAAATCTCTAATTAAATTCAATCATAATAATTTAGTCTAATTAATCATTAATTTATCACAAATAGTTTTTCCTGTCTTTTTTTTCATTCTTTTTAGGTGGCCAACTTTTTGGGTTCCTCCCGGCTTCAGGGTTACGGTAAAGGAGATGATGACACAATGGAGGAGCCCTATGAGCTGAAGCTGCTGAAGCAGCAGATCAAACAGGAGTTCAGGCGAGGAACTGAGGGCTTAGAGCACCTCACCGGTCTGGGCTTGCCCCATTACTCCCCCGGTGATACCAGCTTTCGCCACTTCCCTAAAGGGGAGAAGTACAGCATCGGTAGGCTCACCCTAGAGAAGCAGGCGGCAAAGCAACTCCCTGCTGCCGTGCTGTACCAAAAACAGGTGAAGAACAAAAAGGCCCAAATAGATCCGAAAGCAATCACAAAATTCTCCCCCATTCAGGAGAGCAGGGATATGGAGCCTGATTTTGGCAGTTTCATGGGATCGGGCGCCTCCTCTGTGACCAACCTGGCTGCTAGAGCCAGGCTGCTCCAGGATGAGATTACATTTGGTCTGAGGAAGAACTTGTCCGAGCAGCAAAAATATTTGGGTTCGTCCCTCGGGGCCAACCTGGCCGGTTCTCTTAATCTAGGGCAGTCCCTCGGTTTAGGGTCCACGCTTAGGACCTCTGTGCACGATGACGGCACCTATCCCAGTGGCACCCGCTCACGGCCCTCATCTCGGCCCTCCTCGCGCCCTTCTTCTGTCTACGGCCTGGATCTGTCCATCAAGCGAGACCTTTCCAGCTCCTCATTAAGACTCAAGACAGAGGGAGAGGTCTTGGATGCAGCATTCGCCTCTGGGGTAGCCAGAGCAAAGCCTACCAGTTTGCCTATCAGTCAAAGCCGGGGCCGCATCCCGATTGTGGCTCAGAACTCAGAGGAGGAGAGCCCTCTGAGCCCGGTGGGACAACCCATGGGCATGGCCAGAGCCTCCGCTGGACCGCTTCCTCCCATCTCTGCTGACTCCAGGGACCAGTTTGGGTCTAGCCATTCCCTGCCAGAGGTACAGCAACACATGAGGGAGGAGTCACGGACGCGCGGTTATGATCGAGACATTGCGTTCATCATGGATGACATGCAAGGCGCCATGTCTGACAGCGAAGGTAAATGGAGCCTAAGACTGTTGCAGCAACTTAACTGTCTGGACCTGCTTGTCATGCATGCTGATGCTGAGTTTCCTTATTGACTTTGTGGGTTAACTAGTTCTTTTTAATCATGGGTACACCAGATGATAGCTGTCGGTTGGTGGTTTCTGTCGCTACAAAATCTCATGGTAGATAGATGCTTGCATGCCGCTCCTTTTCCTTTCACTGCTTCCTCGCCGATACATGATGCTCCCGGCCTGAGGTTATGTATGTGTGTTACTCTTCACTTTCATCAATGTGTGTGTTTTGTGTGATTTCATCAGCATGCTTTCATCGCTTTGTTTTACAGTCTTTCTCGTAGTTACAATTCCACTCCATAAAACACAGAGTACATAATTATAGCGCAAAAACATCCGCAGTCCTTTATTGGTGGATACGGGAGACGGGTTGCTGCAGTCTCACAATGAGCACTTATAACCGGTCCAAACTTAATGATGGCCCCTGTTTCCGCTGGACAACAGGACACCGCCCTGCATGAACCTGCATGAGTTCCAGGCACAGAGAGAGAGAGCTATAAAACACACTTCTCTGCTAGTGTTACACCCCAAAAACTGTCAATAACACAACTTTTGCTCACGCGCGTCATTTCTTATCGTCATTCCTATCCAACAAAGCGGTAACAATAACACATTACATGATATTTAATAAAATGCATGCTATGCACTACTACGGACAAGAATACAGTATAACTATGTGTGTATGAGGAGAGACTGTGACACATAACGGCGGGCTGTTTGGAAAAAAGTGTAATGGTGTGTCTACCGTTATGACTTTTGGACATAATAGAGCGAAATATGAGCTGCGGTTAGTGTAAAGTCTCACGGGGACATATATTTTTGCGTCATGGTGGGTTTTTTTTTTTTATGTATTGATCATGAAACATATAAATTATGGAAGAATGTGCCCTTTTTGGGCTTTAAACCTAAGGTTTGTTTATTATAGGAAAGAATGCGGCAGCAGAAAATCGTGTCCATCGTGAAGTGCCTCAAAACAGAATTTCAGAATATGAACGTTTTAAATATGTACATAGTTAATGGTAACTGATAGATAGATATATATATATATATATATAGCTAGCTATTTTAGATAATATCTCACTGGCTGCAGTACTTTTTACTGCTAAACCAGGCTTTTAGTGTTCCACAGATGCAGTAACAGGTGGTTAGTTTGTATCTTTTTCTCCCTCCTTTCGACTTCTCTCTCCTCCTGTGGATAATTGTGTGGTTATGTACTGTAACTGTAGAACCATATTGTCTCTCTTTGTGTTGTTTTCTGTATGTCTGTTTCTGAATATATTTTCTATCTGTATGTGTGTTTGCATCCATGCATGTTGTGCAATACATACAGTGTGTTTTTTTCCCCCATTTCCATCTCAATAAAGTGAATGTTTTCTGCTTGATGGTCGTCGCTGTGGGTGTCATGCTACGGGACATGTCCATGTACCCCTTTTTGATTGACGGCAAATATTCACATGTACTATCTCCATCTCCTTGTAAGTGTGGGATTGGTGGTGTTCCCTTTAGGTGCAGGTTCTATGCAAAGTAGCATAAGTTAGAATGGATGTCATAACACAAAATCCAAACTTGTGTGATTTTTGTCCTGAAAAAAACCATAAAAGTGTTCGTTTGCCTTGATTACAGCACTAAGTGTGTCCATGCTGGCTTTGAACAGAGATGATGCCAGAATCTTTCATGAAAGTATCAGACACGGTAGAGTATCACACTAGTTCCAAAACGCTTCATAGCACAACAAATTTACATGACGTAACAGATTAAAAGATATTCTGTTTTTGTATGTATTTAATACTGTTTCTCCTTTTCAATTTACAGTCTGGCATTCTAATTATGTCAGACTTGCTGAGCATGCATCTTACATTTACCTCTGCTTTCAGTGCATGTGCTTAAGTACTGTATATTTACAATACCAATCTAAGATTCAGCAGAGTTTGTTCAATTCACATATGTTGAACACATTTCTGAAAGATATATATATAACTTTGTATCCCAGCTGGAGGCCCAAACTGGAATATAGAAGGTGAGACAGCATCTCAGCTTCGATGTAGTTACATAGAGACTTGTATGCCTCCATGCCGTACATCATGGTTCTGAATGGTCCACGTCTCTGGTTGATTTTTGTAAACATACCAGACTCATTCTTGACTGACCCACGCCTCAGTGGTACCCAAAACATGTCATTTTAGTGGGTTTCTAGTATCCATTCTTGAATGAACCCCATTTTTGATGGTGCCATATATTGTACATCACAGTGGTTCTGTAAGCATATCAGACCCATTTTCCCAAATTCATATCATGCACTACTGCAAAAATCTCAACGTATCACATGCATATTGTGTGATCAGGCACAAACATTAGAAAGTCTAAATTGTGACACAGTGACACATCTTTTTAAATTTGAATGATCTTCACTAATTCTGGAATATTCTCTCCAGATGAGCATTATTTAATACTATATGTGTTGTTATGTGATACATTTTACATTAAGCTTAACTGCCCATCAGGTCATCCCTACTTTATGATGCATTCATCTTCCTAATGTTTTCACTCTATTATAATCTATCCTTAATGATGATCTATACAATTTTGCAGAACAGAATGATGACACATTCCTAATACAGGACACTGTAATTTTTTAGACGTCGACATTGAAATTGTGGCCTTCAGTAGCTTAACCTCTTCATAAAGTGTTTTGATCCAACATAACACACACACAAACGACTTAAACACGATGATTTCTATTTGATATATCTCTGAATATTACTCTCATTGATATGGCCTAACTTATCCAACCACAATATTTCTTGTATGGCAGCTGTTGTATAGTATAAGGAGAACACAATAAAGCCCTCACATTCAGAGACAGGGAGCACTGCATGATATCGAGAGCATGCCCAAAATAGTTAAACGCATTCATCCTCCATTCAGTGCTTGCAATGATCATTTGATGCCTTCAGTTGGTATGGATAGAGTGCAACAGAGTTTCAACTTTGCTTTCACCTATCCAGTCAGGACAGATCGGAGATCTTCCTGCCTCGAACAGGGAGATGGATGGATGTGACTTTAAATATATTTTAGAAACTGTATGGCAAAGTAGATCTCTGCCAAAGTAAAGCAGAGGTTTATCAAGCTATCACGGAAAGTGTGTGTGTGTTTGTGTGTGTGATGTTTTTTAATTGCTGGCTCTCCTTGCGTAGCCTATCACCTGAGGAGGGAGGAAACGGACTGGTTTGATAAGCCGAGGGAAGGGCATCCTCAGGGCGCTAATATGTCAGACCGGAGACAGGTGAGAGCCAAATGAAAGCATTCACATTCACATCACGCTCTTACTGAAAAGAAAAGAGAAAAAAAAAAAGAGAGAGCCTTGAGTGCTTTGTAATTCTTTTTCTTCTACATGCTGTTTACAACTATCATCAGGTGAAATTGGTGCCTTATGCCTTCCCTTACACTCGGATCAAACTTCACAGAGACCTGAAGGACACCAGTGTGTCAGGTACACAGACAGACTGTTTAACAGGGACAATATCTATAACACACACTGGAATTATATATATATATATATACACAAAGTAATGTTTCCTATTTTCTCATCATGTCATGTTTTCCCTTAGGAAATGGTCTTGGTATCCGTGTGGTGGGTGGGAAGGAGATACCAGGGAGCCGAGGAGAGATTGGAGCGTACATCGCCAAAGTCATCCCTGGTGGCGTCGCTGAACAAACTGGAAAAGTAGCCGAGGGTAAGATGATGAGAAGAGATGGCCTTAATTTTTATTTATTTTTTCTCCCCTTTGGGCCTTTTAGCTTTTATCAGGAAGATCTGTGTCTGGAATGGGAAGTGACATTTAGACTAAGAAAACACTCTTCATTGTTAGAAAACATCTTCTCAATTCACTGTTCAAAAGCATCTTACGTGAGTTTGGCTTTGTTTTCTCACGCTGAATTCTCCGTGGGATTAATGGTTAGCGCAAGACTATAATTAATTTCTCACAGTTTAGGGGCTAACTTCAGGCAGTGTAAGTCAGGGTTTAGTGAAAATCCCTGTCTGAATCACTGAATTCTAAGTGGAGATGAGAGAGGCTCTGTAGCCTCCTGTCGTGTTTCATTCCCATACATCCCCACCAAAAGCCTATCTACTCGGCCCAGCCCTCTACAGCGCTGAGCTGCATTAGTCATTAGTCTATATTTAGCATCATTTCACACACACACTCACACACACACAGAAGGAGACAGTGCTTTAAAAAAGATGAACAGCTTTGAAATAATTGAATTCCGATGGACTTCCTCTTGGTGTGATGCACCTGTATTTCATTCGCACGTCTCTCCTTCTAACGCTAACATGGATAATTTGCTTAATCGAATACAGTCAATGAATTTCTAAAGTGTGACGCAAACATGCACGCTCTCTTTCGCTGAGGAGCGAAAAAAAGAAAGTATGGCAAGTCAGAGAGAGAGAGAGAGAGAGAGAGAGAGAGCGAAGGACGAGGAAGTAAACTTATCGGCGGCGTTGCAGGGGGGAAATAATCTAAATGGATTCATGCTTTTACCATCGCAGCAGCTGTGGAGTTGCTTTGTAAGCAAAAGCCTGATGTGAAGAGCAGGTTTCATCTGTGGAAGTAAGGCGAGAAGCAGCTGTGGCCTTGGGATGCTGGTTTGCCGTGCTCTTGGTGTATATGATATGTTTCATATTCCAACTTGAGTAATCTAATTATTAATACATTTGACGATGATATATGATATATCATTGAATTATAATATTATTTACGTAGCGGATTTGCTATTTCCTGTCATTCTTTACTGCTAATATTTCCTTCTCTCTGTGAATGAAAACACTTTTGCCCGCTGCTATCCTCTCTGTGTGATGTAGCATAGTTGAGTGTGTGTGTGCATGTGGTGTGGGTGTGTGTGTGTGTGTGAGGGGGGGTTGGTGGCACTCCAAACCGTTTGATATATACAGATGTTCGGCCATAAGCTCCCACAGATTGTCTGGGAATTTATCTCTCCCCTTTTGTCTGCCTACCTGCCTCGCCCGTCCTCGTCCCCCCGCAGGAATGCAGGTCCTGGAATGGAACGGCGTCCCCTTGACAGCAAAGACTTATGAAGAAGTGCAGAGTATCATGGGCCAGCCGTGTGGCGAGGCAGAGCTCTGCGTGAGACTGTGAGTTACAGCTGTCACCGTTTATCACCGCTCCTCCCTCCCACAGCCAATCTGTACACATGTGCACCATCTCTGACAAATAAGTGATAAGTGTATGGTGGTGGTTACTTAAATTCTCTCTGTGGATCTAAACAGGGACCTTAACATGCTGTCTGACCCTGAGTACCCACAGGCCCTGGAGCATCACGCACAGTTTAAAATTGGTATGTCTGAACATCATGTTTTTGGCTGCATGCGTGCAGATGTTACACAGATGTGTGTATATTAATGCAGTATCTATTCTTTTTGTCAGTTGGAGGGCAGCGTTCCCCGGGTGTGGATCCAAAGCAGTTAGCGGCAGAGCTGCAGAAAGTGTCCCAGCAGCAGGGTCCCGGTCTGGCAGGGGTGG
>OMNV01011627.1:11094-25188 GCA_900303265.1 Brotula barbata | reverse complement strand
AAAGCCCCATCACTTGTACTCTACCCCCAGGACTCCGTGTAATCTGTCTTTGCTATTGTGACCATTTACTTTGTCTTCATATAGTATAATAATTGCAAACGGTAAAAAGCTGTAGGATTAAAATTAATTGAGAATCCAAATACTGTTCTCAGGCAGAGTGTTTACTTGTTTGCACCAATTCTTCAATGTTGAACCAATCCAGTGTGTGTGTGTGTGTGGACAGAAACAATATTTCATGACATGCAGCTTTTTCAGTCTTTTTGAGGGAGTATTTCAAATAAGAAGAGCAATATTTTCTAATTTGATTCTTGAATAGTTCCGGGTATTCAATATTTGATTATATTTCACTCATCCGAGTCTAATTTCTCACTGTCAGTTTTAATCCTTGACATTTGGATGTTAGTTATCTGTGATCTCTGAGATTGATTTAGCTTCTGTCATACACAACCATCAGTTCTTGGATTCTTTTAATGTTTTCCATAAAAGACTTGTGCGTTTCTACGATATTTCGTAGAAATTTCGTAATTATTGCGGCGAGGAAGACCTTGAAACGCCCTATTAGCGGAACACGATGGATCAATGTACGCGTGGCTCGGTGCGGCGAGGTGTGGTTCTGTTGGCAGACGGCGGACGCTCTCGTCCATCCGTCATGCAGAACATCTGGCTCCCTGGCAGCACAGCGAGGTTGATGGTGCAGCGTGAGCAGCGTGTAGCCGCGGGGCCCCAAACACCAAGAATCTCCCATGAATTGCATTTGAATTTTTTGGCAGAAATTTGAATAAATACCTCATCTCTGTGTTTACTGAAGGGTTTGGATCCTGGGAAACGGCTCTGCTGAAAACAGCTGGTTTTGGTTAATGCACACTGAATTGTGCGTGTTTCTTATGTATGCCTGCAAAAATATGGGAGGAGGGAACAGATATGAATCCACCCACACAGCAGAGGTTATTGGTATTGTTATTTCTCAATCCTTTCTTTAACAGAACAAGATGGCAGCAGAAATCAAAACAAGGACAAATAAACAAGCAACAAACAGAAACATGTCATCAAAAAAACACGGTTATCAAAATATATTCTAAGATAATGTCAGACCACTGTCAAAAATAATGACATCAACGTCTGATGATGGCGTCATTTAAGTGATTTCGGCAGTGCTTCAGGATGATGAAGTCGTGTTTATGTGCAGCACATTAAGAGGAAAGTTTCCACGTATGCTGCGAATGAGCGTCTCCTCCAGGCCAGAGCGGCGGAGGATAAGTGGGACCGTAATCTTATTATGGGCTTGGCTTCCACTGCCCCTCATCTGTCTTTGTGATTTCCAAACTGGTTAAACTGCATCCAGACTTTGGAGGATCTATGGTCTGAGCGGACACATAATTGGACACGTTTCTGCTTATTGCTGGAAGCGGTGGAGGGCCACCAAAATTGGCCTTACAGTAAAAACCCTGGCAATCAATGGAGACGTGTTTCATGAATGAAGAGGAACAACGACAGATCATCCCTCAACACACAAACGGTCCCACACAGGAGGACGTACGCAGCATTCGCTCGCTCCTGAAGAGAATTTGGGTGGGCGCCCGGGAAGCACTCACCACCCGAGTGCATGTTGGGCGAGGGAGGAGGGGGTGGGGAGAAGGCGAGTCAAGAGTAGGAAAGTGGAATGGAACCTAAATTTGAATTAAGCGGGGTGGGCCGAGTGAAGAACAGAATACTTGATGTACCACAAGGGGAATAGTGTGCTGCTGGCAAAGAAAGAGGTAATCCCCATCCCCAGACAGGAGAGAGAGAGAGAGGGAGAGAGAGGGAGAGAGAGGGAGAAAGAGAGAGAGAGAGGGAGAACAAAAACAGGGATGAACGCGATAAAAGACGATCAAAACGATGTAGGAAGCAGCAGAGAGACAGCAGTCAGACTAAAATACAATACAAATCTCCCAGAAGCAATTAAAATGTTTATCAGGTTAATTAAAATATTTTTTTTTAATTAATGGCGATGGGTTTAGCTCCGACTCGGCCACCGTGAATGATTGCACTTCCTATAATTAGCATGGCCGCACCAGCTTGAGCGTGTGACTGAGTTTGCATGTGTCTGACTTCCTGTTCGCCTGCGTGTGTGTGTGTGTGTGTGTGTGTCTATAACGACCATTCCTCCAAATGCAATGGTAATGAGGGAGCCGCTCATTGATTACCTGAGGCTGTGAATGTCATCCACTCGCAACATTTGTCAAAGGCTAACAAGCAGGACAGCGACTCATGCATGGTAAACAGCATCATTTACATTCCCCAGGCCGTCCAGTACATCTCCACCTCCTTTATCCAACTATTTCATATTGTTACTCCCACAGCTATTTCAAATTCAGATTTTACCGAGCTCGGACGTCGTCGTCTGCCGATTGCTGCGGTGTCACGATGTATCAAGTTGTATCCATCAAATGTTTTATCAAAATGTCACCAGTTAATAATAATAAATGATAATAATAATAATATTTGACTCGATCCTAGCTTGGTTTGTGACTTAAGCTCCTCCTCCAACCAGTGGATGGTGTTAGCTCCATATTTGTGACAGCTGGAAGTCTTTAGGTCTGTACCGTCCTCAGTCTCTGCTCCCACTCATGGGAGCCCAGTTTGGACAGATCGAGCACTCTGGATGGTTGTCTATGGCAGAAACAAAATCGCCTCCACTGCTCCGCCAGATTTGATAAAAATCCTATAAAATACCAAAACCTAAAGGATATAAAAACAACTTTGTCAGTTATTTTGCTAGCAAATACATAATTGGAAACACACACACACACACACTGGTTTTTAAGCGGTAGATTGGAATACCCTGGTGGTCCACGGAGGTATTGCAGCTCTTCTGTGAAAATGTCCTTGTTGATGTCATTTCAATGACTGTTGTTTTTATTTTTTCATTTAAAATGTATTTCTTCTAATAATCGAATTCTGAATAACAGGTTCCAACCCCGTCCGCCTGTGAGAGAGTGCAGCCATGCAGCCGGACCTTCCATCTACACCACATCGTTTCAGTGTCACGTGACAGCCATCGACCAATGACGTTCGTGCTCTTGAACGAGGCGTCGGGGACTCACGTGTTGCTCGTGCACGGTGACGGTTGACAGCTTGGAGAAGTTGTTGTTGTTGTTTTTTTAAATGAATACTCCTCTGTGTCTCCGTTCCCGTTTTTTCTCAGGTAATGAGCTTTCTCCAGCAGATCGCCTGTTACCTCCGGGGCCATTTTCTTTACTGCATGCGGTTACTTACCTCCATAATATATAAAATACATTTTTTTCAGGTGTTGAAAGGCTGCTTCAGCAGGTTTATGGCTCACACCTGAACAAAGGCAAAGTTCTATAAACATGCTTAATAATTCCTAAGAGAAAAATGGTGTAATGTAAGCGAGTGCCCGAGGGTTACGAAAAGCATAATTCATTCAATTTATTTCTCAAACTCAAACTACTTCATTTCCATAATGCCTGCACTATTACTCCCGCTCGCTATTATATTTTTACTCCATTTCCCCTCTCCAGCATTTGCTTTTTCCTTCCTCTTGCACTTTTACTCTCGCTTCATCTCTGCGCCCCAGTTTCTGTCTTTTTAACTCTGTCGCTCTCTCTTTCTCTTGGAAATCAATTTCACAAAAGTCTCTTTTTCCTTTTGTCAAAAAAAAAAGAAAAAAAAAGCTCTTCCAGAAGCATGCAGCAAGCTGCTGTCACAGTTTTAACCTCCGGCCCTTTGTGACCCACTTTCCGTGGAGAACAAAACTCCCTAATAGGCGGATCTCTCTCTTTCTCCGTCTGTCCTCCCCGTGCGCTCCCTCTTTCTGCCTGTTTTGTTGTTCTTGTCTGCTCCTCATCTCCGGCCTCGTCAGCTTTGTTCAGACGGGTCTCTAAAATTCACTTTTCTCACGTTTGATCTTGCTTGTATCTTTCTTTTCTGGAGTCTGAGCAACACAAACGTTTCTTACGTGTTTGTGTTGTCCCCCGCCGTGTACTTGACGTAACCGTACGCAGCCACAAACAGGGAGCCCGCAAACATTTTTATTTGTGTCGTCATCTGAATACATGCCAGACAAACTCTCAGCAGCTTTAACAGAGGCCCAAACAATCCAAAGAAAATCAATCCTGACTCTTCTGACGTTTGAGTCACAGACTGATTTACAGTTCGAGCTTTGAACAGAAATCTGAAACATCTCAGCTCACATCTCGTTACCAGCCGATCCGAACCGCCTACAGCCTACCCAACATTTTAAAACTTCATAAAAGAATACACGACGTTGTCACCTTAACTTTGTGAACATAAACATCCACAACACGACATTGTCAAGGATGTCTGTGTCTCTACAACCCGTCCTCACCCGCCTCTCTTCCCTTTTCTGCTCTGTCTCAGCCTCAGCCGCAGAGCTCCCACAGGTCAAACCTTTTGAACGTCACTTGGTCCGACCCCTTTCCCGATACGCAGCCAGCTGGACAGAATAAGATATCCTTGGCCTCAGACTTGGTGACTTAGATTATTAAAGAGGAGTTAACACTCTCCGTCCTTCTGGCTCAGTCAGATTGAATCACTTTGTGTCTTCATTCCCAAAACCAAACAGTCTGGATGATGGATTAAGATGAGGATTTGGGAGAGTCTCTCTCTCTCTCTCTCTCTCTCTCTCACGGTGTCAGTGGAATGCTTTGACTGTCATTATTCGAACGTCATATTTGACAGAAAGTCATATTTTCTAAGTGTGCTGTATCAACATAATAAATAAAGATAAAATATATTAAATTAAATTAAATATTTTGGGGGCGGAATAGTGTTGGAACATCCAATTAACAGATAACAGAACGCAGATGAATTACAGTAAGTATTCTAAAAAAGATTCCCACGAGTATCAATAACAGGGGAAACACTGCTCAGAGTAGATGTTTGTACTTGATTCATAATCAAAATAATCAGTAGATTTATTGATTTTCAGTATAATCAATTGTGACATCTCTACTATACATTACAGAGGAGGAAGGCTCGACACGGGACTGTGCATTCCTCGGTGTGTCTTTATTCATCTGTGTGTGTGTTTGTGTGTGTGTGTGTGTGTGTTGGTGTTGGTGTTGTACTGACCAATCCCTGATGAGTATCTGTTGGTGCTTGTTTGGCTCAGGACAGCTGCTGAGAGTGATGAGGAGACTGAGGAGGATGAGGAGGATGAGGAGGAACAGGATATTACTTTACTGAACAACCTGATCCGTGTGGCAAAGGCCTCGTGAGTGCCCGTGGGTTCAGCATCACTGCAGGTCCCAGCATCCTCCTGGTTTCACACAGAACACATCGGCTCTTCGCCTGTCACCTGAAATCCAATAAAGCAGAAGCTGCTGATCAAAACAATGAAACACACACACACACACACATCCATGAATGATGGTACATTTGGAGCAGTTTGATAAAACAGGATATTGGTGGTGCAGAAATGTACTTGGCAGCCACGTCTGAAGTGCAGAATTGTCCAGAAGAGGAGAACAAATCCTCCACCCGAACATTGATGGATGATTCAGTGTTTCTCCAGCATGGTGTTGATCCTTTCTGTGCCTGTGAAGAAAACGGTTCATATTCCAGTAGTTGCTGCATAATCCAGGCCTCCGTACTTTATTTTACTTTCAGTTCAAGACACAGAGCACTAGAAGGTCCATTCAGTGGTCACTTTAAGAGCAGATAACGTGCACGTGGATTATTAATGTTGCTTATTCACAAAACACACTGAACAAAAAGTGGAGCAGTTTAGACAACAACTCAGACTCTGTTTGGTCGTTTTAAGTGTACGGTCGTGATATGTTGCCGTGAAGAAGCCCACGACCTTCTTGCTGTGTGGCAACAGAAGAGTGCAGAAATTAGCTTATCTTAGCTTAGCTTAGCTCAGCGCCGGGTTGGGTACAGTCTTGGTATTTGTCTGCAGTTAGCAACGGCTCTCTGCTAGCTAGGCTGTGCTAACTTCAGACTAGCAAACAATGTTACGATCGAAATGTGAGGTGACTTAGCAGCTAGTTAGCATCTGAAATGCTCTTGCAGTGACTTTGCTGCAACATCATCTACATTAAGTTTCTGTCAAATCACTGAGTCTTTTTCTCGCTTTCTCAGTACACAATTATGTGAGTTTTTCAAACTCTTTCGGGATAGACTGAACTAGTATTTGTGTTTCATCGTCGTAGAATTTACAGATGTGTCGTCAAACGTTACTCAAGTGATACTTGTTTGTTTGAACATCACATCTTATAATTATTGGATATAAAAAGATAAATACAAAGTCCAGTGAGAGACCAAACCTTCCGTTTTTTGTAGTCCTTCACAGGCCGTGTCCTTTGAGGACGCGTCCCTCGTGATGAGACTCAGTGTAACATTGATCATCCCACTGACTGTCTGCCAGATAAAGTTTAAAAAATTGGATATGCTGATTTTGTCCTTAATCTGATCTTAAGGACTCTGATCTTAAATTGTCGGACGGACGATTGACTGACAAATGAGTGTCTGCTTGTCTTTGTTTCTGTTGTGGTTTTCGGATCCTGGCTGAAGCTGTGCATGATTCTAATACAACGGGGAGTCCATGCTACGACGCTGATACATAATCAATAGGACAAGCACTCTCCAAATAGGGTTTTAACTTTTATTGAGCTCTCTGAAGAATGACTGCCCTGCTCACGACACACACACACACACACACACACACACTGCTCTGTACTCTTATACTTGACTGCATTTTGTCAGACTTTCAGACATTTTGTGCTGACTGCGGCCCCACCATGTGATGAGAACCGGGGGAGGGGAGGGGAGTGTAACGGCTCCAAATCGATGCATTACAGAGGTCTTAAAAATGGAGAAATCAATCTGCCGTGTTGCTAAAACTGACTGGCCCTCTGAAAGATGTTCTTTACCAAAAGTATCCAAGCGTGGTGAGTTTTTGTGCTTTTCTTTTAGATTTACATAGATGAAGATTCTCCATCCGTCATCTTCCAGCTCTGATCTACTGCCCTTATTTGATTTAGTCGGTCTGTAAGTGCTGATTTTACAGTCTGTGTCACATTTGACAAATCGCAGCGCTGCAGCACCAGTGCAGGCTGTTGCAGACTGTTGCAGAGTAGCACATATTAAAGGGAGATCACCTCACCTTTTACTGCAGTGCTAATAAAGAGGCGTTAAGCAGTGCAGTATTACTAATGGTGACCGGTGGCAACGGGAAAGGCCCTCTACTCCGGCACAACCCTGACCGCCTACGAGCCCGGCGTCAGCGCTGCCATTTATTCTCCGTCTTCATCTGTTCGTTCTTGTGTTGTACCGTACCCCTTCGCGGTTACTTGGTAGCCGTCTACACCGACGTCCAGCCCCACAAGTTAATGATCCTGGTCTTTATTTCCTCTCCAAACACTCCATCCCATCTGTTTCCCTAATTGACTGTAATTAATTATGTCACACCAAATTAGCAACCTGGTTAGTCATTCAATACCAGGAACAATCTGAAATGGCCAAACATATTTATCAACTTCAATCCAAGTCTTAATCAGTTGTGGGTGGTCGCGTGTGCATGTGTGTGTGTGTGTGTGTGTGTGCAGTAGAACGCTTGATTTGACAATGAGTGTAATGCAGGATAAAAAGCGTTTTAGCTGGAGGTTTAATGAACACGAGCGGCTCTGAGATCGCCGCTTGTCTTCCCTTTTTTCTACGCTTCAGCTAAACTAAATCAGGAAGTAGGACCTTTCATTAATTACTCCGCAGCAGAGGGGAGAAAGACAACAAATTAAGACAAAGGGAACGGTTTAAAGCCGCCAATTTGTGGACTCAAAATTTCACCGTAGGACTCAGAGATGAGGGAGAAAAAACAAAAATCAGTCCAATGACTTTTACAACAAAAACATTGAACAAAAATATGATAATTTTTTTTTTATTATTGAGAAAATTCATGAGAATTATTTAAAAACATGGCAAAGGTTTAGAAGAAGGTTTAGAACCTGGAATGAAAATAAAAAATGTGTTTAAAAGTTTCATAAATTTGGTGAACGTGAACCTGCAGACCTGAAAACGTTTCATGAGTTTAATGAGTTTAATGAGTTTAAAGAGTTTAAAGAGTTTAATGAGTTTAATGAGTGAGGGTCCGGGTGCAGTGACCTGACTCAGGACTATTGACTGCTTAGTCCTCCGATTTGTTCCCAATACTCTCAATACTCATCGCCTGATCCCCTTTAATCTTCTCATTTCATCTTATCTCTTTCTACCACTGATTTTCACTTCCAGCATGAGCGCTCACTTTAATTAGAGGAGCCACACAAGAATAGGAATGATGGAATAAAACTCAGGCAGCAGGCGCAAAGAGTGTACATTTGAAATTACTTTTCTATGATCCCCCCCCCCGTTCGCCCAACTTGTTGTGTGCCATCACACTACTTTCTTATCTCATTAATTTCTCAGGCTGTTGCTTCACACCACTTCTCTCTGAAAGTTAATGTGTCAAGTTTCCCTTCAGCCGTGGAGAAAATGCATTCAAGCGCGTCCAGCAGCAATAATGCTCAGGAAACTACAGTGACTTATCTCTCTCTCTTTCTCTCAAACACACGCACACACACAACGAACACACAAAATCCCTGTCTGTTGTTGAGGAAGATGAATTTGCCGTCAGACAGGCAAAACCCCAGAGTGTAAAACTGGACTCCTCTATATTCTCCCATTCATGAAGCAGCCATCAAACAGCTCATGATTTAATCATAGGGCCTAACACACACGCACACACACACACACACACACACACCCAGTGTGATACATCTGATGGATGTACGGAGGCAGACCATCACCCTGAGCTCACTGGGTCTGGGGTGTTTCAGCATCAGATGGCCTCCCCAGGTGACCCAGATTTGGACCCAGGATCCCCCTCTCCTCTGTCTCTGCAGCCTCTCGCTCATCCAAAGGCCTTCAGTCCAACCGAGCACAAATAGAGCTTATAACCCAATATGACTAGCAGTGGCTTGCTGTAACTGAAAGTTATTTGACTGAGCTTTAACAGAAAATGTATTTAAAAATTTAAAAAAAACAAAACGCCATAATCTTTACTCACACGTGAAGACACATTGATAAAAATTTACTGCGAGGACCAATTTAGATGGAGGTGAATGAGAGTGCAGTGCTCTGCTCATAATTACTGCACCGACCCCACGTAAAAGTACTCCGGTTGAAATCCAGACTGATCAAGGATTCGGTCCTACTCTGCTCCAGTATGTGGCTGTGGATGTTGTGAGCTAAATGAGTCTTCAAAACATTGTGACACCGCGATGCTTTTTGAAATGTTTAGACAGAACTTTCTAACATGCACAAAAATGAAGCAATCTTTATTTCTTTGGCAACAAAAACAGTTCCCTCCTGCTACCAAATGTTGAAAACAAAATCAAAAATAAAACAGCCAGATTAGATTATTTTAATCTTTGGGCTTTTTAACATTTTCTTTCTTTCTTTTTCCTACAGCTTCAGCCACATTTCATGTGAATTACTTCTGATCACACTCAGACGCTTTCGTGCAACTGATGTGCAATACACCAAATCCTCTCTTCGTCAAACCCAAAGGATCCACAATGATTCACAGTCTGAGATCAAACAGTTCCTCACTTTAATTAAATTTGATATCGTGTTGATTAAGGACCAAGTTTGCTTTGATACCAATAAATCCTGGGAAATAACAGATGAGTGAGGAATAAAAGAAGAGGAAGTCAAAGCCGTCCTCTTCTCTTGAACATATTATGACGCAGCAATGAATGTAGCATAACGAACCTACGGCTCTAAAGGGATCCCAGCAAAATAATGAATGTGGAAACGTTGGGGATGTACGGCGAGGCTTTGGTCTAAAACCCTTTCCATCAGTATCAATCCGCTTTGGTTCTTTTTATGCTACAAATGTAATGACTTATTCATATTATTTCAGTTGTAAAAGTTGAAAAGAAATTGGCTCATTAGGATCAAAATGTGACTCAGTATCAGTGTGTTACAGAAATTAAATAATGCTGCATAACAACTAAGTGTTGTTCTAATTTGATGAAAAGGAAAAGCCAAAGATCAAATATTAAAATCTCTGCTGGGCCTTCCTCACATGATGAAATCATCACGAAATGAAACAGGAAGGTAATTAAATGAGAAGAAGAAAAAGAGGAGGAGGAGGAGGAGGAGGAAGAGGAGGAACAGGGCCTGAGGCTGCTGTGCTGTACACACAGAATCTAAAAAAAAAAAATGAATTGTCAGTTCTGCTTTATTATGACAGGAACAACAGACAGACAGACAGGAAGGACAGGACAGAGAGAGGGGACGACGTGCAGCGAAGGGCAAAGGTCAGCATCGAACCTGTGCCGTAAGTTGCTGAGCAGCAAAAATCTCACAAAAAAGTAAAATGTTGTGTGTTCAAATATCACAGTAGTACGTCGGCGCTATACGCTCCTATGACATAAGACATAAGACAAAGGGCCCCATGGAGCGTCTTTGAGTCCGTATCAGCAGCCTTGACAGGTTCGGTTTGATAAATCCGTCTAAATTCCGGCGTGCTGGTCCTTTTACTTTGGACCTGAAGAACTGGATCAGCGGTTGAAATGGTTTCTTGTGTTACCAGGTCAACCGTTCCCGTCCATAATTCAAGAGGGAGTGTGAGGAGTGTGTTTTGTGTATTTGTCTGATCCTGTACGCCCACACTCCCCCTCCACCATCCGCCTCTCCTGCTCTCGGCTTTTCTTTGCTCTCAGCATCGTTCGGTGTAGACGGCCACGTTGTGAGCTGCAGTGCTGCTAAAACTGGGATCAGCCTGTATTTCTTATTACTTAACACCTACAGGTGAAGAACAAAAGCCCACAGGTGCTGCGTGTGCTGCAGCCCTCAATAAAGACCTGCTGCGCCGCTGATGGAGGCAGACAAAGGTTCAGTGCCCGCCGTAGCTGTCAAAGGAAAGAGCGAGC
Organism: Brotula barbata; assembly: GCA_900303265.1. Classification (NCBI taxonomy): domain Eukaryota; kingdom Metazoa; phylum Chordata; class Actinopteri; order Ophidiiformes; family Ophidiidae; genus Brotula; species Brotula barbata. The sequence continues at coordinate 14,248 of OMNV01011627.1, read as the reverse complement.
AAAAAATCGGAACAAAAATAACTCTGTCCAATCCAAAGAAAACACTCCGACAGTCAGCGTGACACCGGAGACACCGCCGGAGCAGATGTCCCCAGTGGAACTCACTTTTCTAAAGTTCAGTGGACGATAGTTTAGTGCTTTTCAAACGAAATCAGTCCCAACCTGATGGTTTTTATTAACATCTGCCACATCTGCCACGGTCCAAGGATGTTCTTTGTGTTTCTGTTTCTGTGTGAACTCTGCTTTCACTACCCGAGGCGAAACAATCACTCCACCCTCCACTTGAAGGAGGTTTACTCGTCATCTGAGCTGCTCAATTCCTGTTTGAGATCCATTTCATGATGATCTTGATCATTTTTACAGCCATATTGTTGCATTTGTGCTTTGGGGAAACTCTTGTTATGATGCTACGTTACACTCCCTGAGGTGGGCCTGAGCTTTCTTTCACTGAGTGCCTGTGCGTGTGTGTGCGTGTGTCCTTGTCCCTCCCTGATGCGTTCTCCATTGAGAGAAGTCTCATGCATATTGATTGGCTCTCCTCTGCTATGAGAGGAATAAACGCCTTCAGAGCTCTGCACTCTGTCGATGTTTTCATTGATTACTGCACTTATTCTCAGATCCAGCTCACACACACACACACACACACACACACACTCACACACACATTCATTATTCACATATCTTTGTTCATCTTCAGCTCAGCCTCTCCATCTTTTCTTCTCTCTATCTCATGCTCAGCATCATTTCCATTCATATTTGCTTGACGTCACAGATGGAATCGGTCCTGCTGAGACCGTAGCACAGAGGTTCTCAAACTGTGGCTCCTGGTGGTACACAACGTAACTGGTCCAAAGGCGTGTTCACTGTTGGTTACACAAACACCACTACACACACAGAGACACACACAGACACACACACACACACTCTCCACCTCTGCCCACCCGTTTGTGGTCTTAATCTTTGTATTTCTCTTATTCTCCTGCAGCCGTGTAGCTGTGGGTGGTCCTAAGAGGACCTGGCCCCGCCCACGTAGCCCTCAGGCCCAGCCCTGAATAACAGTCAGTTCATTCTGTTTCAATGAACCAATAAAATAATCTGACTTCCTCTTCTTCTTTCCTGTATGATACTCATGATGAGAGGTCAGATTATTTGACTGACAGTCCATAGATCTAATCCCAGATTGTGATCAGTCCTTCTCTCTCTCTCTCTCTCTTTCTCTCTCTCTCTCTCGGAGAAGGTTTAGGTTGGGTTAGTAAATAACAGACGTGGTGAGGAGCAGGATGAAGAGTACTGATTAGCTCAGGTTCAGCCGTCTTAGTCCACAGAGACCCGGACCCCTCCGTCCGTTTCTCCTGATCTGTCCCGGACCCTGTCCCCGTCAGGAGCAGCAGCAGTGTGAGAGTTAGCTCCCGGCTCTCGGACCACATTCCCGGTGGACATGACGTCATCGTGACTGTGATGATTGTTACTCGTCAACGGGAGAATCTGGTCTGGACGAGTGGACTCCACTCGGACTACTTCGGGGGCTGATTATTGTTTTATTCCACTAACACAACAAACACTCTACAGCAACAAAAGTACGGGAATAAGCGGACACCGGACTTAACCGGGTACCGGACTCCCCGGTTAGACGGTTACGATCTGCACGGTGGGCGCTGTGTGTTCGTTCCGTCCCAATCAGCTGTGATCACCGTCAGCTGTGTGAGCTCACCTTTATACCCACCGTGCACCCACACCACCCGGTGTTCAAAGAGAGTACTGCAAAAACCGTCCACACTGGGATCTCTGTCTCCGCCCCTGTTACTTCTAGTCCTTTATTCCTCCCTCTCATGGTCGTTGGGACAGAGGGAATCCCTCTTTGTGGTTTCTTACTTTTTTCTTACATCTTTTGATTTTTTTTCGGACTCTTTACGTTTCTTCCTGTAAAGGATTCAAACTTAAACGACAAAAACACACAAACTGCATATAAAGAGGAATCAAGTTTTATCTACACAACAAGAAAAATATGCCAAGGGACTGGGGAGGGGGTAGTTGCTCATGAAAACCACTGCCCCCTGGTGGACAGTATGTTTATTTCAGGCCTAACCTCTGATAGCCATCATATCCGGAATGAAGACAGCAATAAGAGGAAGTATTTTAAGATCTATTTGATTTTTTTCTATGTCGTGCTCTCTATTATTAACATAATCCTGTAAACAGCCCTGAACTGTTTTCGTTCGTCAGTTGCTAATCCATTTAGCGGAGTTTAAGGGGTTAACGTCTTGATGCGTCGCTCTTCTGATGCCTGGATGTAGAAATTCTTGCCTGGAAGCCGCCTGACTGCGAGACCTCAGGACAATCAATCAAGATTGAATAACATCATAACTCCTGAGGATACACCCACACGTTCACGCCCCCTCCCTCTCTCAAACCTCACAGCTCACCGTTTCTCATCCCTTTAAAGTCATATTCTTCAATCAATCATCTCTCCTCACTCTCTCCTTTTCTCAAGCTTCTCCTGTTTTTACCTTTTCTCCGACCAAATGTCCATTAATCCTCCGCTGGGCGTGTCCTCCTCGTCCTCTCTCTGCGTGCATCCTTTTATCCCTTTAGCATTAATGTTATCAATCAACCCCTCTTATCACCCCCACCTCTGTAACTCTCTCCCTCCCTCTCTCTCTCTCTCTCTCTCTCCTGATGTCCATCCATCATCAGTCTATATTTGGCCCTTGTTGACACCCAAAAGATGGAAATCCACCTTCCTTTGAATATGTATGTAGCCAACCAAGGATACCGTCAACATAAACTGAAGGTAAAATGATAACAAAAGTGTTTTGTTCATAAGAAACAAAACCAAATAAGAAGCGAAAAGCGCACTGAACTGAATGCGGGTGGAGATGGAAATCAGTTGTGTGTGTGTTTGAATTGAGAACCCATCAGTGCCTCCTTCCTTCCTGTTTCACCCGTCGGCACAAACATTAATGTTTACATCAGTGCGATTCCTCCATTTTGCATGATATTTCCTGATAAATTGGCACAGCTGTAGTCATTTGATTGAATTGCTGCTAATAACGATGAGCAGCTGTGCACAGACCAGAGGGGAACATGAGGCGAGGAAATACAGTATGAGTTAGACATCACTCCAATCCACACAGATCAACACAACAACAACAAA